>OZ018391.1:54881658-55034751 GCA_963969525.1 Ontholestes murinus
TTTTACCATATTGTGTGCATTTCGGAACATTGGAGTACCAGGGAATTAATGGACCTTCAAATTCTACCCGAATATGGAATGGCTGCAAATTATTGTAGATCTCAATTTAAACACGGTGGCACGTGCATTTACATAAGAAAGAATATCTCCAGTGACGTTATTTCAATAGAGCGATTCTGCAACGAAAAAGATGCTGAATTTTGTGCAGTTTATGTTCCTTGTATTAAAATAACTGTGATTTGGGCCTACAGATCTCCTAATGGAGATCCATATATATTTTTAAATAATCTCAATGATATTTTTCATCACATTACTATAAGATCTATTTATAGGAATTGTAACTTAATTCTGGCTGGCGATTTTAATATTGACTTTAACAAAAAAACATCTTCACATCATAACTTATTAACATTGTTAAGCTCTTTTGGATTAAATATTGTAATAACTGATACACGAATTGCTTCAAAATCTGAAAGTTGCATTGATAACATAATAACAAATTTGAATAATTATGAAGCCGGAACTATAAATCCTAATATATCGTACCATTTAGGCCAATATATTAAAACACAGATATCAATTAAACAACACGTGCAAGTTGTTACAAAAATTTAGCTCAATATTAACTTAGTAGAACTTCTTAATGATGACCTTATATTTACTTCTGAACATGAAGGTGTAAATTCAATTACGACGCATTTAATATTCATTCTAACTGAATCGCTAGAAATATCGAATAGACGTAAAAATAATAAAAATATAATCAATTGGTACGCCAGAGCTAAGTAACATGCGAAATGTAATGAATTTTCTATATGAGAACTACAAACTCACAAGAAATATTAAGGATAAGGAATTTTATGCTGATTACAAGAAGATATTAATTGATGAGGCCGTTATTTGTTGAAAATTCATATCACTTGTTAAGTATTAAAGTAAAAACACTTTTTTAATTTTCAAAAAAGTGTTTTTACTTTAATACTTAACAAGTGATTACAAGAAGAATTACATTAAACAAGTTGACATTGCTCGCAGATTTAGTTATGGCAAATATATTGAGAATTCAAATAATCCAGCTAAAGCTTCATGGCAACTTATTAATATTGAAAGAAATGCACTTAAAGATTTCAAAGCAGTTTCTATATCACCTCAGAATTTTAATAATTATTTCATTGATCATATTGAAACCGTTATTAAAAATATGCCTAAGGTATCTTTAGCGCTTCCGAATATTCGCTCTCCTAGTGAGTCTTTCTTTTTTAAGACAACCCACTCCGAAGAAGTAAGTATGGTCATTTCTGAACTAAAAAATAAGAAATCAAAAGATATTTACGGCTTAGATGCATGTTTATTGAAACAAATATCTACTAAGATAGCTCCTTATTTAAGTCATTTTTTTAATGTTTGTTTCACAAAGGGAATTTTTCCATCAGATTTGAGGATTTTGAGAATTGTCCCTATGCATAAAAAAGGGGATAAAGAAGATTGCTCAAATTATAGACAAATTTCCATTATTCCCATAATTGGAAATGTAATGGAGATTTTGGTCAAGCATAGGTTGGTTAAATATTTTGATAAAAATAACTTCTTGATTGTTAATACGGATTTAGATCCAACCGAAGCACTGAATCAGCTATAGATGAGATAATAAAAGTGATCTTAAATAACATTAACGAAAATAAATACACATCCATTACGCTCTGTGATTTAAATAAAGCGTTTGATTGCGTTAATCAGGATATATTGTTACAAAAACTGCAATTATATAATATCCATGGATGTGCATTAGACTTTTTTTAAAATCGTACCTTAGCGATCGTAAGCAATGTGTCTGCATAAATGATAACAAGTCTGATATATAAAAGTTAAATCATGGGATTCCTCAAGGGTCTGTATTAGGACCCATTCTATTTATTATATATAAATGATTTACCAGTGTATATGGCTCCGACTAAGGTTATCTTGTTTGCAGATGACACCTCATTTATTTGCAGTCATCAAAATGGTACTGTTCTAGAAAATATGGTAGAGGATGCCAGAAACAAGATAACTGAATGGTTTTATGCTCATAAATTAAAATTGAACGATTTAAATACACAAAAATTACAGATCGCCCCACACATAAGAGGTACTGTTACAAACTCAGTGACAGTTCTGGGCATTCGTCTTGACAATCAATTAAATCGGTTAGATCATATTGATAATCTATAAAAGGTCTTTGTTTGTGTTAAGAAAACTTGATAAACTAGTCTGCAAGCCGACATTAATAACTGCATATCATGGATTATTTTATTGCCATATATTGTATGGTTTACGAATGTGGGGAAATTCTAGTGGAACGTCCTGTATTTTTATTTTACAAAAAAAGCAGTACGTATATTAGCAGCAGTAGGCAAAATCGATTCATGTAGGGGATATTTCAAACAGTTTAATTTTCTGACGGTACCTGCCATGTTTATTTATAAAACTTGTGTGTATATTCACCAAAACAGAACTAAATTTACAAATATCAAGAGATTCAACAAGATAAGGAGCTAATATATTGACATTTAGGGATAAATATGCCAGGGTAGCTGTCAATACAAATCAAGTAATAAAATGTATTAAAATCCTTTAGTTCGTTGTAGAAAATTAAATAAATTATTACAAATCAAGTAGGTTTACATAATAAATTACCAGAACATATTAAAAAAATGACAACAAAAAAATTTAAATACAAATTGAAAAGCTACCTTATTGAAGTGGAACCATATACTGTGCAAGAATTTCAACGTTTATGATTCTGCGAGAGATTAGTGAATGATTTTGATTTTTAATTGTAAATGTATTATTTTGTAATTTTTAATATTTGTAATTTATATCATATGTTATTGTTTGTATTAATTTTACGCATGTGAAGATTTGTAATCTGTTAACATTAATAAACGATTATTATTATTATATTTCTCTGACTAGTTTCGACTGTTGGTCATATCTCCTTGAGAAACAAAACCAAGTGTTTAATTAACCTTCTAATTAACATAGAAATGTTTCACCACGGGTTAAGTGAGAATCTAATTCATTTTATTGCCGAAAATGATTTTGTTCTTATGGTTAGTAGACATTAGTTCTTATGTCAATTGAACTTTTAAGTATGGAGACATAGATATTCAATGAGTATACGCTGTAAAAATTTTTTTGCAATTCTTATACATGAAACCGATTTGTTGATATTCCTGGACTTTCACCAACACTCTCACGCAATACTTCCATATTAACATCTAAGCGGCTTGTTTTTGGACGACCACTGTATTTAGCATCACCAATTCAGTCTGAAGTTTGCAATTACTTTCTTCACAGTTAAATCAAATCACTATTTCGACCATACTTTTTTTGCCGTCAAACTGTCATTATTTTAAAAATATTGTTCAAGAATGAAAACATGCTGAACTATCAAGTAACGCACCATTTTGACTAACCCTAAACTATCAACTGTTTCTTATTTTTTAATTGGGTTGCCAAATTGTATAAACTGCATAAATGTTTATATCACACCTTGCCTTGATTTATAAGGATCCACTCATCGCATTATAGAATAAATAGCAAAAATATAAAAAGGAGAAAGGTATTTATAATTTTAAGAGAATGTTTCGAATGTTTTTGTGATTTATTTTAGAACTTTGTTTCCTTTTTATTTGATGTTAACATATTCTCCAAAATTTACTTATAAATATCGGTAATAGCGCATTGATATTTTAAAAATATCTTAAATACTAAACCAAAACACTTGGTATGTTTTCTACAACAAACAAGTGGGAAAAACATCGTAAGGGTTTTAGTTAGATAAACACCATGAATGAAAATATCTTAAATTCAACAAATACTTTAATTTTAATGGAACAAAACAAGTGTTACTCTCCACCTAATACTTTATTTTTTATTATTAGTGCATATAAGGATGCTGTATGTGAAAAAATGAATTTTCGTTTAAAGTATCTGTATTAGAATCGGATGCTGCGACCGTGAAAGATTCCAGTTTATGTCCCGAAGGAGTATAAGTGACCCCTTCCCTTCCCTCCAGGTGGTTGATTTGCAGAAAGGGGAAAAATTTTAACCTCCTGGAGGGATTAGTTATTAGGAGAGATATCGACAAGAAGATTAAGATTTTGAACAACCAGGGAGAGCTAATCCAGGCCTAATTCTAATCGCGGGACTGTCCGCCCTTTAATTCTACCTGCATAGTTGTATGTTTTAATTTTTAATTAGTTTATACTTATATACATGCATTGATTACATCATATTAAATGTAGATTCTAAAGTAATTAAAATTGACATTCTTCATGCAAACCTAGGTGACCATTTGTGTCTGGTGGCAACGTTTAATCACACACTCCAACAATAATTACTTCAAATAGATCATAGGCAAATAAATGTTTATCTGTATAAAAATATATACTTATTTTATGCATCTGCAGAAATATTATCATTTGCAATTCTAATTTTTGAAAAACATTTCGTAATGAATTTTAACAAATAAATAACTTCATTAATAGTTTGAATAAGTCACTTTCGGCTGTAGGCCATTATCAGGTAAAACTGTAACAAAATATAACAAATTAGATTATTGATCTTATCTAATGACGTTTAAAATTACAATAATGTATACAAAATGTTTAAAATAAGGTTATAAATGTTAAAATATATGTACGTACTTGTCAGTTAATAAAACTTAAGATTAAAATTTGGTATATCTAGAATTTAATAATTGTGTGCGCACAGTATTATTAATTTGTCAATTATAAACTTCATAAGGTTGGGAGAGCACGTGTTTATCTATGCCAGCAGGGAGATTATAGTGTATTTCTGTGAGTTAGGTTGTATATCTTTTGATTGGTTTTAATCTTTTAAATTTATTGTTATTTTAATCATATATCTTGTATAATTGACGTAGTTTATATTCCACCTGACATCTCCTGTGATGATTTTGAACTTTTTCTCTCAGCCCTGGAAATATTATTGCTTCACCAAAATTATATAGTTGTTGGTGATTTTAATATATCTAACATTTTGGAATCTAAATTTTCATCTAATGGTAAAGTTTATGCTTTTAATAATTTTCCAACGTCAAGTGGTAGCATTCAATATAACTCAATTAGAAACAAATATGGTAAAATGCTTGATTTGGTTATTAGCAATGATAATTTAAAAGTATCTGTCGAAGAATCTGATGTATAGTTAGTAAAGGAAGACTCTTACCACCCTTCCCTTTGCGTTAATATTGATGAATTTTCAACCAAAGTTGTTCAGCCGTTTTCTATGTCTCAAACTATGTCTTATAATTTAAAAAAAGGTTGACTTTATATCTCTTTATAAAGCCCTTTTTGACATTGATTGGTCAATGCTATCTCAAACATATGACGTAAATCTTGCAGTAGATTACTTCTACAATGTTTTGTTTTATTAATTTGCACGTGCCTAAGCATAAACCTATTTTATCGATATATCCGGAATGGTTCACATGTGAAATTAAAAAAAAAATACAACTAAAAGAGCATTACCGTCGTAGATGGAATAAAACGAAAAAACTCTTCTACCTCGATGAGTATAGGCTTGTGGGGAGACAAGGTAAATCTTTAATTAAAGCAACATATAATAATTACTTAAATAATATTCAGCAAGAAATTAAATCAAATCCCTCTCAACTCTGGTCTTATATGAATCGATTAAAGAGAATTACAAGAATTCCAGGTAAAATGCACAATGATAATTCTGAATTTAATAATCCCCAAGAAATTCTTAATGCCTTTTCTTCAAATTTCTCTGAATCTTTCATTAACGTGACGTTACCATCACTTAATCATTCGATGAATTCCCTACCTTATGCTATTCCACCTACAGATGAGGTTAGTAGAAATAATGTCTTCATTAAAATCAAATGTTTGTTCTGGTGATGATAGAATTCCGAGCTTTTTGGTTCGGGATTGTAGAATGGTTTTTGCTAAGCCTCTAAAATAATTTTTAATTTATCAATTAGTACTGGTATTTCTCCAGATAAATTTAAACGAACACGAATCAATCCTATTTTGAAGAAAGGCGATTAATCTCTTATTAATAACTATAGGCAGGTCTCAATTTTATGCAACTTTGCTAAAGGTTTTGAATTAAAAATTTAGCCTACTTTGTATAATGGAGTTAAGGATAAAATTTCACCCTCCCAACATGGATTTATGAAGAAAGGCGATAAATCTCTTATTAATAACTATAGGCAGGTCTCAATTTTATGCAACTTTGCTAAAGTTTTTGAATTAAAAATTTAGCCTACTTTGTATAATGGAGTTAAGGATAAAATTTCACCCTCCCAACATGGATTTATGCCCGGACGCTCCACAATTACAAACCAATATATATCAGAAGTATTGGATAAAAGAGGTAGAATTGATGTTATCTATACTGATTTTTCACGTGCCTTTGACATTGTAAATCACTCCCTCTTATTAGACAAAGTTGGTAATTTTGGATTTTCGCCGGCTACTATTAACCTACTCAGATCATATCTTAACAACAGAAAGTGTTATGTATCTTATAATGTTTTCACTTCTTTTGAATTTGCAGCACTTTCTGGGGTTCCTCAGGGTTCTCGTCTGGGGCCCTTACTTTAATATTTACATTAATGATTTGTTAGAAAATTTAAGCTGTCATACACTGGCGTATGTTGACGTTATCAAAATATACAGAGAGATTGGGTCTGATGTGGATATGGAAGTTTTACAGTCTGATATTAACTTTATTCAACAATGGTGTAGTGATAATGGTTTGTGTTTGAATGTTGATAAATGTAATAGTATGGTTTACACAAGGTGTGAAGTAATTTACAAAATTTATTATGTGAGTGATAGGGCTTTGTCGAATGTAGAATGTGTTCGTAATCTCGGAGTATTATTTTCTTCTTCCCTTAATTTTCGTAAGGAGTAAACTTGAGTATGCATCTCTTATCTGGTAATATTATGCCTCTTTTATTTTTAAAATTTTTATCTTTTAAACTGGATGGAGTGTATCCTGAAAGAGGTTGTTATCAGGCAGATTTACTTCTACGGCATGAGTTGGTTTGTATCAGTAAGAGACGAGATCTCTTCTGTGCTAATTTTGTAAGAAAATTAATTTATAATGAAATTGATTGCAGCTTTCTATTAGATAAAATTCGTTTGCATGTTCCTCGTTCAGGATCTAGACATGCTTGTACTTTCGCCTTGCCCAGATCCCGCTCAAATATTCTACAACGTTCGCTAGTCCATATTATGTGTAAAACTGCGGAAGTAATTGATGTTTTTGAATAATGTCTTTGGTTGCTTTTTATTGTTATTATTATTTTGTAAAATTATACTGTAATTGGACAAATTTTGTCTGTTGTATAATAAAGTCTATTATTATTATTATTATTATTATTAAATAGAGGTTCAGTTTCTAGTTTCGTTTTATCGTTGAGATATATTATAGTATTATCTAAAAGTAATTTTTTAATTTCGTAGTTTTCTAATAATAATAATTTGTATGATTTGTTACCATGGTTAATTCAATATTTTCCGGATTGTTTATGTGATGATTGTTATATTTCAGGTGTCTTCCAAAGTTCAAGGTAATAACATTTCTTTTATGTTCCTTTATCCGTTCATTAAGACTTCTACCTGTTTCGCCTATATAAACTGCATTACAATCATCACAGGTTAATAATAAAGGCGCGGTTAAAAATTCCTTTCTTCGCTGTTTTTATTTAAGTGACGAAAGGAATTTAACTGGGTATTTATTATTAATATAATCTTCACATAACTCAAGAATACATACACATTACAAGTTAACTTGTATACTTCTTTTTTTTTGTAATATGTTTCTATTTTCTGTGTGAATTAGAATATAGTTAGACAAGGTTTTTTGTGTTTTAAACGCTGATTTTATTAAATTTATGTAGCGTTCTAGCTATATTATAGCTTATTTTTCCATTATATGGCAAATTGTGGTAAATTTTGTTTTTGTTATTTTGTTCATGATGTATGTTTAATAATGTTATTTCGTTCTTTTGATTATATTTTAATTAATAATATTTTGTTAATGAGTTCACACGATGTTTCTAAAATGTTTAAGTTGTAAAAATTTATTGATAATTTGTAATTTAAGTATTTTGTAACTTAGTATTTTTTATTTTGCTGAACTAACTTTAGAGTTAATACTTTGCTATATATCATATTAAAATAATCACTTTATTTTACCACTTTATTAAAAAAAAGCTATTTATTAATATATTTGGATGGACGACATTAAGAAAGTAATAGGTAAACGGTGGTTAAATACAGGGAGACATGAAAAACGTTGGGAGAGACCTATGTCCAGGAGTAGATGAATGCTGGTCGAAAATAAAAAGGAGATTCAAGTACTTCTTCCAAAAAACATTAACGTCTAGTGGATGTCTTGGTATGCCTTTATCGGTTGCTTATAACTTTCTTGAATCCAAATTCTATAGTGATGAAATATCTTTCAAATTAATTAACCTTCTAATTAACATAGTTGATGCTTGAAACCATTACTTTGTGATACATTTTTGAAAATTTTTTGAAAATCTTCTAATTAACATAAAAAATTTTCACCACGGGTTAAGTGAGAATTTAATTCATCGTATATTTCAAGTGTTCTTTATAGTGTTTTTTCTAATAGGTGTATAAATCTACCAACTTCCCTACCTCAAGAAAAATCTTGAGCATTTAAAGCGCCTAGAGTAATTCTTTTCTACAATTTTATATAGTTACAATGGTACACTTCAAATTAAAACTATCTAGAGAATATACGGCAGCCTAATTGTGTCTCTATCTTAAACGAAAAACTGAATTTTTATAACTCTGTAGTAACTTTCTATTTTTCTGTCTTCGGGTGCGTTGTGCTGATTCGAATAGGTCGAAACCGATCAGTAGATGTTGCGGACAAGAAACAATAATTTAATTCCAAATTATGACTAAATTGTTTTCCTAAATATATTTTTGGTTTCTCAATTGAATACCATTTATAACTTGCAAAGCTTTATTTAAAACAAGGAACTATAAGTGCTCTGAAATAATTTTTTCTTTTATGGGTAGTTGAGGGTTGTTAAATTTGATGACAGAGTTCGACTGTTCTATTTATTTGTTTTTCTACTCCCATAGTAGTAAGTAGGCAATAACGCAAGAGTTTGTTGATTAGTAACCATGGCATTATGATACATGCACGTAATGAAGAAAAAACTAGCACGTAATATATTACGTAACCCTTATTATTACGAAATTCAAATCAAGTAGCCTAGACAAATTAATTTGACATTTATCGTTGTTGACATTGACGTTATTTTGGTTTAATTATTATTAATAATTCATTTATTCATTGTTAAAATGAGTAAAAGTGACTCCACAGAAGAAATTGTTGGAGTAGAAATTAGGCAACTAGCAGAACATACCGCAGCGGATCTTATCACGAAAAAATCCAAAGAGCGCTATGAAGTGGTTTACGGTAAATTTATGGATTAGCGTATGAATAGTGTTCAGTCTTATTCGGAAAATGTGTTATTAGCCTATTTTGGGGAAATAAGTAAGAAATACAAACCTTCATCTCTTTGGGTCATGTATTCGATGCTGCGAAATGTTTTAATAGTAAACATAACCTCAATATTGCAAAGTATTCCAAATTATAATGAATCGGAGTAGAAAAAGTATAGTACACAACTCGAGTTGTAAGTCACTTACGTACTCGTGGAATTACTGCACTCGCCTAACGGCTCGTGCGCAACGTTTTCCACTCGTACGTAATATATGACTTACAACTCTCGTTATGTAATATACTATTACTAGGAAAATGTTTATCATGACATAAATGTAAAGGAACACGGTCTACTAGATCGAGTAGATTTTTTAGAAAATTGTAAAATTGTATGTTGAGTCATTATTCTCTACAATTTCAGATGGTTGTTAAAATGATATGATATTTAATTATATGACATTTCAACTTGAAATTAAATCTATAATGGATGCCATAAATGCATAAGTACGCAGAATATTATTCGTAAAGATAATCAAACAAACAACTATTGGTTTGAGCGCAAGACGTTCTGTTGCTAATTAAACTTCGCGTGGTTTCCGCGTTCAAAATGTTTATATGTATTTCATTTTTAGTACCTATGATATATTATGTAAGCTGGAGATTAACGAAGACATAATAAGATGTTGCTTTTACCTAATACTAAACTGAGGTTTAATTTTTAAAACTTTGGTATGTCTGCCCTTCAGATTCTTATAGCGATAACCAACAAAATCTAAATAGATGCCTCAGTATAGTTGTTTATAGTTGTTTTCTATAATTTTCTTGAATTCAATGCACTTAAAATGAAGTTTTACGTTTTTGTTAACCATTTAAAACTAAATAGCTTTAGTATCCTCAACAAGGAATCTTAATTCAAAGTCATACTTTGCGGTTGCTCTGTGCTTTGTCTACCTAATACTCAGAAGGGCCTTAATATAGAGATATATGACATACCTATACATTAAATTCTATTTTAAATAAGCAATACAGTTTGGTGCTCTAATATGATAGTTTTTTTAAACTTGAATCCATAGTTGTTATAGATATAAATTCATTTCAATAACCAACAAAATCTAAATAGATGCCTCAGTATAGTTGTTTATAGTTGTTTTCTATATTTTTTTTGAATTCAATGCACCTAAAATTGAAGATTTACGTTTTTGTCAACCATTTAAAACAAAATAGCTTTAGTATCCTCAAAAAGGAATTTTAACTTGAAGTCATACTTTATGTGAGCTGTTGTTCTATGCATTGTCTAATCATAAGAGCCTTAATATCGAAGTATATGACATAGATAGATGTTATATGGGTGGCACCAGCGCCTATTCCACCGCGACCTTTCCAGGTCTATTGTGGATCAATATATGACATAACTATTCTTTAAATTCTATTTTAAATAAAAAATAGTTTTCATAGATATAAATGATACACTTTAAATAAATGTATCGATAAGCTTTTATTTCACTAGTAGTGAGTAGAACAGCTTACCTTTGATACCCCATAGAAGCATTTCCTGCTCATGTAAGAAAAACAAGAAAAAAAACATTTATTTCCTTCCTTGATTTTTAATTTAAATTTGCAAGCTTACTAGTGCTATTGTTGTAATTTTTTAATTAATAGTATTTACATCCTTTACTTTCTTCCTCTCTTTAATATTATGCTACAATTTATTTACAATCACGTGCACGCATTCTTTGTTTGTTGTAAATTTAATTTAATCGTTGTAGAACTACATATTTTTAAAAATGTTTGCACATGAATGTCTTAATTTAGATTTTCTACTACAGCCGTAAGAAGTTTTTTTCTTTTTCAGGACAATTCTTTCTAGTATATAATCTTCAGCAAGTGGTGACGTCAGTTCCCGCAATGCTCTAAAACTTTACGTCCTATCACGTCAAAAATTTCACGATAACTCGTTACTCGGCCGATATTGGTGGTTTATCCACATGACATGACGCTACTAATTAGGAATTTTATCAAGAGAACCAGTTCGATAATGTTCCTACCCTTCGCACCAGCTCACATAAAGTAGTGACTTCATTTAAAAGTATGTAAAAATTCTAAATTGCTGCTGTTTCATTTGTTAATTATAAAGTTATTTGTTTCAGTAAGATTTCATGTTCATATGGTTTGGTTGCAAACGGAAATATAAATTACTACTACCACTTAAAAAAAAAACATAAGTTATTCATTATTATCATTTGTTCCTTATTAGAATAATAATTTTAAAATAAAATTAGCTACATCTCATGTAGTGGGGTTCTGTTAGTAGATAGGTTCTACTTTTTAAACTGACACCTTAAAATTTTAGGGTGAGCAATAGAGATACTTTTGCATCCCACAGCTAAGTAAAAAATATCTCCACAGTCCACCCGAGAATTTTATGGTGGCAGGTTGTATAGTAGAATCTCTTTAGAAACATAAGCATACCCTACTACGTTAACGAACTTTATATGTAGTATCATGAACAAGATATTAAATAATAGTTAAAATAATTATACTAAATTTGAATTATATTGAATGTCATATATTCAAACGAAATATACACTAAACATTTATATTTTCTAAGAATTAAAAAAAATAGTTCAAAGTCCAGTCAGCAGATGTCACCTTAATTGTGTCTCTATCCTAAAACTGAGAATAGCAGTTTTATAACTTCTTAGAGCCATCATTTAGTCACAAAAACGATGACGGAGAAGTGGTTTTAGTCAATAGGGTTCCGACACTACCAAATTATAAGGATTTCCATGATGGATTTCGATTTCCTCTTCTCTCAGCAAATAATATATTAAAAAAACGTTTTTATGTCTTCAACTACGCCGCGATGATAAAAAGCGAAAGAAGAGAAATAATTATTTAAATGTCCAAATTGTTTTCCTCCCAGAAGGTATTTTTGAATTTTAAATTAAATATCATTTTTAACTTATAAAATTTCATTGGAATCTAAAGAACGATAACCGTTTTGGAATTATATTTTCTGAGATGAAGAGGTGTTTAATTCGATAAATAAATGGCTTCTGTTTCTCCTGGCTCCTATTCTTCTACTAGGAAAAAGTTTATCATGCTGGACAGCCGTGAATATCAAAATTTCTCTAGGCGACATTTTGATATTCACATAAATTCAGTAAAGTATTCTCTAGAAGCTATAAAAATGCGGACAACTTAGTACCGCAATAAGTCTATGTGTATCCAGAAATACCCAAAATATTTGTTTCCCAAAAAATCCAGAGTCCGAAACAACTGTGAGTTCTGTTAGTTTATAAATTCATTCAAATGAACAAATTTCACATAGTATCACTATTTAGAGTAATTTTAGACAAATTTGTTGGTTCAAAATAAATAATTGAAATACAAAATTAAGTAAATCCAGAATATATATTCAGAACTCATATAACTACAATTTTCTCTGCTTTTTGAAGTTTTTGAAGTTAAAAATGCACTTCTGGATATTTCTGATGTAAGTTTAATAGTTCAACAGGAAACTCGTATGGCAAACTGCTACTAAATGACAGGAAATCGATATTTTCGAATTTCAATTGCTTATTTTGTTTTATCGAATTTGTTTATTATAAAGAATTACAAAAACATTGAGTAGATCCAGAATATGTATATAGAACCCATAGAACTAATAGAACCATCAATATATTTTACCTTTGAAATGTTATTTTTATCAAAAAAATCATTTTGAAATTCTGGACTCTAGACTCAACAGAAAACTTTTTTTGCAAATCGCTATCTGATGAGAATTGATATGTTTGAATTTTAATTGTTATTATATGAGATATGTGCTGTACACACAATAAAACTTATAAGAAATTGCTTTTAAATGACTACTGATTTTTCTTTCAGAATTTTATTTATTCAAAACCATTTTTTGTAGTTCTGATTTGAGATATGTGTTCAATATTCTTCTGCAGAAAACTCTGAGGGCAAATTACTACTAACTGACAGGAAACCAATAACTTCGAATTTCAATTGTTTATTTTGGATTAGCAACTTTATCAAAATATACTTTAAGTAGTAATTTTATCAAATTTGTTTATTTAAATGAATTATTGGAGGCATTGAGTAGAATCAGAACATGTACTCAGAAATCATGAAAGTATATTTTTTACCTTTCGGAAGGAAACAAATTTTCAAGTTCTACAGAAACTCTTATGCTGATTAATGCAACACAAACAATTTTTTTAAATTGCAATTGTTTATTTTCTTACCATAAATACTTTGTTCATTGTTTCATCATTAATGAAGAAAATACAAAATTAACTAATGAAAATTAAGGATTTAGTTGAATTGATTTTGTATTTCGTTTGAGAATGAACGTCTGTGATCAAAACTCAGGTCGGGAAACCGCATATTGATTCATGAAACTAAACAATTGTTTTAATTAAAAATACCTTATATTTATTTTGGATTAAAAACTTTATCAAAAAATACTTAGATTTAAAAAAAAGTACTCACAACTCACGTAACTCGGATAATTTTTGTCTTTCGGATTTTTTTAGGCCACAAATATTTATAGTAGATCTCTGGGAGTTCACATTAGAGTTTGCTACAGTTTGTTGTGAGTTATGCCAACAATTGTGATTAATGGTTTAGGCGTTAACTTCGTGATACATCTTGGAAATTTAAACAAAGCGCTTTCCTTGTTGATATCACACTTTATAAAATTAGCAAAGAAAGCCTTTTGTTTAAAAGTCAACAATTGTTATGAAATAATTTGATCAAACTAATATTAAATGGCTATGAATATGAAATTATCAGATGTTTCTCTTTAAATCAAATGGAACTATTTCTAAAAGGTTGCAGTAACTATAGTACAATTCTAAGTACATTTTAAAATTAGTTTAAAACAATTCGATTGCAATGATTGAAATGTGGAGTGCGGTGTTAAGGTAGCATCCCATTTTTCAAAAACTTTCGGTCGGTTTATTTCAACACAACACTTTTTTTAAAAGGTCAAAAGCTCTTAAAGTAAACACTTATCTCTGGTAGTTGAAGTTTTATTAAAATCCTTTCGTCTCGTCGACTTCAAAATAAATATTTCCGTTGAAAATGCGAATACGAAATTTTGCAGCCCTCACGTTTAGTTTATTTTTTAATTAAATTCATTCATAATTACTCGATTGCAATATGGAGGGTGATGTCAAGGAAGTGTTCTATATTTAAAAAAAAATCTGGACACTTCAATTTAACAGAACCCTTTTTTAGTACTCCTAAATGAAAACGTCAAAATGAATTTAGATCAAAGAGTAAATAAAATACTGCCGAAATTTTATACCATTATTTTTTGTATAGTATACACGAAGTTAAATATATTATCAATTTTCATACAGCTATAGTTTCGACCTTTGCTAGTTATTAACAAGTGTTATATGAAGGAAAATACATATCATTAAAAATTTATAAGTGAGACGTAAATAGAAATTTTATTTTATGATTGGATAGGAAAAAAAAGATTTAAAAAAAATGATTGATCTTATTGCCACGTAAAATGGATTAAAGTGCGGTTCATAACATTATAAGAGCTTAAATAATGATGAAAAGAATAAATCAGTCTGCTCGTTAAGTAGATTAGTGTTAATATTCCTATTTTGGCGGAAAATCTCTAATTACTCTAAACGATTTAAACTTTATTGCAAAAATGTAATTACCTTAATTTATCAATATGTATTAATCAATAATTACGCTCTAGATCATACGTCTTTAACCTTTTTTAGTGCAAGGGCCAAAAATCGATTTAACATCGTCCGAAGGGCCACAATGCTCCACGTCACTTTACCACCACATTAATAAACACACCTCGGAGTGAGAGCCGCAAGAAATTATCCGGCGGGCCGCCTCTAGATTATGATTAGAAAATGAACCTGTATGTCTAAATCCAAATACTAAATAATGTCCATTGAATCCCTTTCTAAAACTTCTACCTGTCTGCCCTACATAAAGGGTCCATTATAAAAGTAATGACCAGTTTCTAGGAAAAATATATTTATTGATACTATAAATTTAATTCTCATTTAACTCGTGGTGAAACATTTTTATGTTAATTAAAAGGTTAATTAAAAAAAAGTGAAACAAAGCGAAGTGTTTAAGTAACCTTCTATTATTTATTAATTCTTAAAATTCTTCAAAATACTCTCTTCCTGCATCAGTATACTTGCGAAAACGTGTATGCCATGCCTTGAAGCCTCGATTGAAACTAAAACTCCTCGACGGAAATGTCTCTTAGAAAGTTGCAAAATGTTTTTGGATATTTTTCACGGATTTCCAATGCTTTCCCTTCAGCTCTCTCTTCAGCCTAGGAAACAAAATAGAGCCGTATGGAGCCAAGTAGGACTGTAAGAGGGTGGGGGACCACCATGGTGTTGCGATGCAGGTCGTGTGGCTGAGAGCATTGTCATATTGGAGCCTGACCGTGTTTTTGATGTCAACCCTTCAAAGCGCGACCCGGGGTTTCAATCTTTTGAGTACTAGCAGGCAAAAGGCTGAGTTGGCAGTGTTTCCTCGCGGTACAAACTCAAAATGCTTTGTCATAGTGGAGCCTGATCGTGTCTTTGAGGTCAACCCTTCAAGGCGTGACCCGGCGTTTCAATCTTTTGAGCACCAGCAGGTAAAAGGCTGAGGTGGCAGTGTATCCCTGCGGTAAAAACTCAAAATGGATGATTCTTTGGATCTCAAAAAAGACAATGAGCATCGTTTTGATGCGAGACTTGCTCATTTGCGCTTTCTTGGGGCGTTGAAAATTCACTTCACGTGGATGTACGTATCTTCACTCAGACTGCTCAGAGCATTGGAAGGGGAGATCCTTCACCAGATTTCCCGACCCTTTTTACCCCGCTGCGTTGGATACTCGGGTCACAATAAACTAATGCGCATTACTTTCATAATAAACTCTGTAAGTGTTATTACATTCGGGACATGAAATTTAATATAAACCTAATTTTCTTTAAATTGATTGAATTTTTCTTTCGCATTGAAAAGTATGACTGAAAGTTCACTCGTTGGTCTAAAAATGAATCCGATTTTTCTGATGATATTCAATATTTTATCTGTTATTTGCCCAAAAAAACAAACACTTTATTACAATTAATTTTTAGTTCGCCAGATGTACATTTCTTCAATCAAGCTTGAATCATACCTTCACGTAACTAAATTTCTATACGAATATTTTGAATTTATTATTTGTTTGATTTGCAATATTTATGCCCTCGTTGATTTATAGAGTTGTAATATATTGAATTAATTTGACACCATCTATTCAACACGATTTAACTTGTTATTATTAAAGTCACTTCATTCAAAGCACTTTAAAAGCGAGTAGGAGTTTCAGTTGCCTAAAATTTGCATTGTGTATTTTAAAATGACCATTATTCTTAAAGCTCTGACTAAAATACTTAAACAAAAACATTACCTATAAGTTTTACTTACCAAAAGCTTACAATATGTTAAGAAATTTTAAAAATCTCCATTTTATAATACCTACCTAGTGAAGTTAAATCTGGGAAGGGTAGAAACTTATCTTTTAGAATTATTTGTATTAGTAATAACAGAATTAGTAGAATATTTTTTGATAGGACTTCAACGATCTAGAGCGTGTACTTGGAATTTTAATATGCCAAATGCAAAGAAAGTAAATGTAAAAATATCATCGCTTAATCCAATTCAAAATATTTTTGGCAATATGCTAAACATCTTAAAAAATGAAGATGGTTTTTTGAACAAAATACCTTATAGTTACAGTAATGCAATTAATTGGCCCGATAATGTTAATCTCTTCTGGAACTATAAATAATAAACACTTTGTAACTTTGTTTGTATAACACAATTTATTTACTGCTGACTATAGTTTCGGCATCTCAACGTGCCATTATCAAAACATTTGTATGTTTTGATAATGGCACGTTGAGATGCCGAAACTATAGTCAGCAGTAAATAAATTGTGTTATACAAACAAAGTTACAAAGTGTTTATTATTTATACTCAACATGTATAACGAAGTAGAAGCCGCAAAAATCAATAATATCTTCTGGAACTATTTTTTTTGCTATACTCTGCTTTCAATTATCAGTCCGATTTAATGGAGAGATGTAGTTATAATTCAATTAAGGACATCCCCTCTGGTCGTTACTATTCAAGACGTTTTTAATGCCTTTGCTAGTCACAATCATTAACCAAAGGATAATGCCATCAAAGTGGAAGATTTATTAATAATTCCATTATTTAAATTAGAATCTAGAAGACTTATAGAGAATTATATAAGGAAGTAGCTATTAAGTTTGTAATTCCAAAATTGGTTGAAGGAATAGATGCGCGTCAGTTATAATAGTTTTCACGACAAAGCATAATCAATAATCAGCATGGATTTCTAGTCGTTCCATTGCTTCGAACTTATTTTTAGTATAAGCAGGTTTTAATAAATGCTTTTGAATCACATTGTCAAGTAACATAGATACTATTTGTGCTGATTTTTACAAAACATTTGACAGAATGCTTTTCGTTTTTGTCCAATTCGGCAAAATATAAAGTAAATCCTATCTGATTCAATAATTGTTACATCGGATGTACCACAAGGATCTCTTTTTAGTCTTTTATTGTTTATTTGTTTATTAACAATCTATATAACGCTTCTGTTGATTGAGTTACTTGAAGATAATAATAACTGATTAAAAACACTTAGAACCTTTCTTCAAATTTTATTTTGATCCAGATGCATATTTCCGAAATGTACATCAAAATAAAATATTGAAGAAAGGTTCTAAGTGTTTTTAATCAAATCTATATAATGCTATTAAGCACTGTACATTTCTTTTTCTTTTATAATGATTGCTTCAAAATACAAGAAGTTTTAAATAGTAATAATGGTTATTGTATTAAAAAGCAGACTGTTTTTAAATATTAATAAATGTTGCTCCATGTCAATTACCAGATATAAAAGTATGATTAATTATTCGTATAATATTTGCACTTTAAACCTCAGGCGAGTGATGAAGGATTTGGGGATTACGTTTGACACCAAACTTTCTTTTATCACCCACATTCCAAACATATTTGTTTAAAAGCTTTACGAACATGAGGTTTTGTGTGGTGAATTGGTAAAGACTTTATACTGTTCACAGGTAAGATCTCACTCGGAATTTGGATCAACCATTTAAACACTATCTACATACATCAACATCAACGAAATTGAAAACGCATAAAAGAAGTTTCTGCGCTTCATGGTGTAAAAATGATATTTAGAAGTTATAAAACGGAATCTTTTAAGCCGATTGAAGAAAATAATAATGTAATGGTTTAGATTGCTTTATACCCTTAGTTACTTTCACAGATATGCAAACTCTGAATAGTGAGTAAGACGATAGTATTTACCATTAAATGAAAATAAATTCACTCCATGTTTATTTCCGAAATAAATCACTACCGACAAGATCTCATAACTTAATGTTTGCAATACAATTTTAATTCATTCCCTCTTACAACCTCCGGCAACACTCCACCACCCCTCATCGCACGTGCCCGGGGTCATTGCAAAGGGGAAATTTGCCTGTGCGCCCCGTCAGAAAATCAATAGGAAAGGGCCGTTCGTTCGCCGAAAGTCCACACGAATTTTCGCTTTGGGCTCAGCGAAATTTACGAAACTAGCGCGGGTCGTCGCGTACTTGAATTGACGGCGCGTCGCGACGCCCGTTTCAAGGGTACCGCGTGCGTTCGGCGATCGATGGGTTCCTGGTGAAACCTTGGAGGCGACGGTCGGCCGACTGTTTCTTTAGAAATCTCCCATACCGAAAACGGATGTTTTACGCAAGAAGCCGTGGAATGTTCTTCGAGGTGAAATCGCGTTTAATTTTTATGAGGTCTTTACTTATGCTGAACGCACAACCGCGAACATGTGATTGTTGACATTTTAGATTGCGAATTAATCATTGCGAAAATTCGATTCAATAAAATGAATTAAAAACCAAAATGTTTAAATGGACTATTAGTATAGCTTTAAAGTATAAAGAGTAAATAATTGTACTATGCAGCAAATTTTATTGTAAAAAAGTAACTATAATGATAGCAGATGTCAAGGACAAAGTTCAATGTAATGAAAATAGGCATTTCATTTCATACTTCTAATACGCATCTATTGATTATATTAAAATTTTCCCCAATATACGATGTATATGATTATTATGCGTGTGGACTACGTGGTTGATAGCCAAACACCAATACTACTTTTTTCTGTTTGAATATTTCTTCACTGTTTTTATTATACACTATATGTTTAACTACTAGTAATTATTACCAATACTACTGCTATAATTATTGGTATAATAGAATTTTATAATTAATATTTTGTTTGTTTATAATTTATATAAGTATATTTCTTGGTTTCATCGTACTTTCAAGACAAAGTACTGTTTTAAACATTTAACGTAGCGTGAGAGGTATATGAAAAGAGTTACAATATATAATCCAGCTGGCGTTAAAAAAATATATTCATAAGAGATATTAAATGATATGCAACGGTATTCGGTACCACCTCTAAGATTACCATATGCATCCATTCATTCAATTACGATGTTATGTAAGTAGGTGCCTTCAACCCACAAAATATCCAAATCATCTCACGCAAAGTGCCACGCATTAGAAAAAATATAATAACGAATTATTTATTAGCAACGATTGGCTGGGCCCGATGTTTCTCAATTACCATAATTTATTAAAGATATCATACGTCGATGTGTAGGTTTAGTAATTGTAAACATTAATCTCTGAATTCTAGCAAGGGCATTAATATTTAGCTGATCCTAAATTGATTCAGTTTCATAAGGCATAAATGGTAACAAGGCGGTTATTATAGTAATTAATGGTGATGTTATTATGTGGGGGTCTGTTTTAGTTAGACGCTTCAGATTCGTTTGAGATCTTATTATATATAGCATATCCAAGCCGTTTTCTTACACCACCAAAAGTAACAAGTTAGTTAATTGCACTAATGATTACGAATTAAAATTTGTAAAAAAAAATCCTGGAATTATGTTTTTTCAATACTTAATAGAAATTGATCAAAAATATGTTTTCATTTTTAAAATACTAAAGAGATAGATAATCCTTTCTAAGATATTTTTTGATGAATTTCAATAGAAATTGTAAATTAAAAGACGTTAATAAGCTATTCGGTTGTTCAAATAGCAAATTCGTCTTTTCCAATAGAGGACTTAATTGCACTTTTTCACACTTAAGCCACATTATCATATATTTTGATAGCAGATTTAGAAATGCTTGCTTGTGTAAAAGGTTAATTGATGTTTTAGTTTTTGCCTTTTCAAATATGAAAAATAAAAAGCAACATTTTATGGTTTTTACTATAACAAAGCTTTTAAATTGCTCTTCAAAGAAAAACCTAATAATTAAAAAAGCACTAAAAACCTTTCTTCTCAATTAAAAAAAAAATGTGAAGAAAGGTTTTTAGTGCTTTTTTAATTAATCAAGTTTACCTTCACGTAACTTACAAAAATCAAACAAACAAAAAATTGTCTGATGTGTTTAGACAGAACGCAATTACCAAAACTGGTTTGCAAAATGTTTATCTGGCAATTTTTATGTTGAAGATGCACTACGTTCTGGGAGTCCAGTTGAAACTGATGCAGAGACAATTAAGGCATTAATTTATACAAACCAACGACTAACAATTTAATTAATTCGACCGTTCATGATTATTTGAAAGGCCTGGATATAATCTCAATGCTATGCAATGATGAATCTCCACCTCCAATCCGTATCTACCAATCGGCTCTCGCAGTAAAGGGGTTTTTGCCTGAACCACTTCGGACTCCCTAAATAATCTCAATGCTGTGTTCCACATGTTCTTATGAAAGGGAATTTGTATCGTCGTGCGATTAGAAAATGATATATTTTTGAACCGCATCATCACTGGAGACGAAAAATGTGTTGTTTTCAACCATATTAAAATTCAAGAAATCACTGTGTTAAAAAGAATAAACTGGCCGAAAACACTTCGAAAGCCATATTTGTCATAAAAGGAACAGTGCTATCTGTTCGTTGATATTTTTTTTGAGCTGCTATCGAACAACCCAATGATTAATTCTGAACTGTAATATCATTAGTTGAACAAATTAAATTTTTGGCTAAATTAGAAAAGGCTAAAATTGATCAATAGGAAATTTGTAGTGTTCTACTAAGAAAATGCGAGACTTCATACAAGTTAACAAACATAACAAAAAGCTTTTACAGTTTTTCAGATCTGGCACCTTATTTAATCCAGTATCTACAAAATATTTTAGACGGCACAATCTTTAGTTCGAAAAACATATAAACATATTTAAAAACATTTGACATTAAAAAAAGAAGCAATTCGCATTTTCTTCAATAAGGAAAGTTAAAATTTTACAAAACAAAAACATATAGAACGGCTAGTTAAAAAATACAAAAACAACAAATCGTTACAATTTTACAAACAATTTAATATGAAACTATATGAATTTACATAAAAACAGTTAAAATTTACAAGAACACCATTTATTTGTCTAAAAAGCAGCTATTAACTTCATATTAAATAAATTTAGTAAGCAAAATCGGGATTAACCAAAAATTAAATTAAAATTTGTAAGAAAATAGTTAATTTGTGTTAACATGCTTAGAAAACCAAAATTGAAACACAGTTGAAATTAGCTTAAAACGTATTAAAGAATTTCAAAAAGAAACAAAATGTTTTAAAAATTAAATTTGCCTATGGTTTTACTAAGAAACTTAAAAAATTTCTAAAAAAGAAGTTTTTCAACTTTACATAAACAGTTGAAATTAATTAAAAAATATACTGAATAAAACACTTACTATGTTTTTAACCACTATAATTTATTATAATATATAAATATATTACAATTTGTACGACTTAAGTTTCGACTTTTGACGGTCATTATCACTTGATAATGACCGTCAAAAGTCGAAACTTAAGTCGTACAAATTGTAATATATTTATATATTATAATAAATTATAGTGGTTAAAAACATAGTAAGTGTTTTATTCAGTGTTCATTATGAATTACCACATAGTAACGGTCGCAACCATAATTAAAAAATATTCTTAAAAATTAATTTAAAAAACCAAAAATTTATTAGAAATAAAATTGTCCAAATAGAAAACTCCGTAAATAGTTAAATTTACTTAAAAAGACTTTTATTTTTACAAAAACTATATTTGAAGAAAAATACAGATAAGAATTTCCTAAATAATATTTTAAAATTGACCTACAACACTTAAACTGTCGAGATTTGAGAAAATATTGTAAAATATGCTTGAAATTTGTCCAAAAGAAATAATTGTAAATTTTCACAAATAAGAAATAATTGAAATAATTTGAACAATCTAATGTATTAAGTTTGCTAAATAAATAAGAGAAAAAATATTAATATAGAACTTTAATGAAGAACAATTTTATAGTCGAAACTATAGCCACTGTAATTTTTAAAAATACAGTGGTAAAACAAAGTTATTTTGACATAAAAATTTCTTAAAAAATATACAAGTATCAAAGATTATAGTCTGTTCGTTGGATCTTTCGTCGTACGTCACAAACTATCGCTTCAAAAAACGACGAAAGTTTTACAGGTCGTTCTTTTTCTAACGCATTTGGTTTACTTTATCAGACTGAACGTTTTTGTGTCGTTTCTCGAAGCGATATTTTGTGACGTACGACGGAAGATCCAACGAACAGACTATAAGTAGTTTATTTAAAGCAAAATTAATTGAAAATTAAAAAAAATATATATTTTGTTTGTTTATTCAAAGAACATTTGTGATGTATTTCTACCTCTGCCAAAATTATCATAGTATTCCAAATCAGGCTTCGATATCAACGTTTTTATAACCATCAGGACCTCTTACTGTAGCCAGCACATATTTTTGATGGTTTGAATAGCTTAGACATCAAGCAAAAACTCTTGCTCTTGCATGCATTGTACGAATTTGCTTCTTCAGGACACAATTTCTGAAAGCAGGACCTCAAGTAATTAAAACCATCATTTGGTTAATACCAATTTCAATAGAAATGCCTCTTTGCAAACTGTACCTTAATATACATCACCTGAATTTTAAGGATTGCAATACGTTGATAACTTCTAAGATTGGAATGTGTTCCAACTCGAGGTATGGCAGTTTTTCATTGCTACCATGAAGAGGTATTAGTAGATAGAGTCCTCTTTTGGCATCAACATGTTAGCGTATTTTATTTGTATAAACTTCGAGATGTTTTTTTTTTAATTTGGAATACTATAATTGATACTTTCTTGGCTTTGATAAGATCTCGGCGTGGATTGAATCAAACTTTCTTGATACTAATGTGATTCTAAATGAACACAAGAAACAACATTTTATTTA
This sequence comes from Ontholestes murinus, assembly GCA_963969525.1. NCBI lineage: Eukaryota > Metazoa > Arthropoda > Insecta > Coleoptera > Staphylinidae > Ontholestes > Ontholestes murinus. Next base: position 54,905,609 of record OZ018391.1, read on the forward strand.
ATGCTTTCACATAAATTGATGCTTCTTGGTTTGAAAACAGGCTACCGAAGTAATCCATTACTATGCTGATAAGCTTATTTCTTTGGCGAGACTTGGAGAATGGTCCAGCAAAAATTACAATTTGTGAAAATTCACTTTCTTTACCCGCGGCGTTCTAAATCAGCATTTCAGGCTCCAATATCAGCCTTTTTATAACCACCAGGACCTTCTACACTTTACAAAGCGGTTTATTGATGATTTGGATATCTCAGACTTGCCAGCAGCAACCTTTGGTCAATTACTGTTTTTTTACTTTCCCTATATACGAAGTATATATAGGGGAAGTATTGTGATCGTGATTTTTTTTTGAAAAAATTTTTTTGCGGAAATATCCGTTTTGAGGTCCCCTGAGTCCATTAAACTAATTTCTGGAAAAAAAATTTTTGTGTCTGTGTGTGTGTCTGTCTGTCTGTCTGTCTGTCTGTCTGTCTGTCTGTCTGTCCGTGGGTGCTGTATCTCAAAAACGACTGATCTGATTGAGGTGAAACTTTAAACGTAAGGTTTTATCGTTAAAAACTGGAACTGAAAAGCTTTTGGTAAACATTCATAAACCGGAAGTGGGTGTTTACTCGAGGCGTTTTTTGTTTTTTTCCGATATTTTTTTTAATATGAAAAATATTACAAAACGTTTCAAACAAAAGTTAAAGAGAATGAGAAACTGAACAAATTTTGTTAAAATATATTTTTCATAAAATTCTTAACTTTCGAGAAAAAAAATAAAAATTGAAAGTTTTGACATTTTTTGCCAATTGCTAATAAACTATTGAAGCAACATGAAAGTTATATAACAAATAATTGTAGAGAATTCAAAATTGAATAAATTGTTAAGAATAACCTTTTTGCATAAACCGCATAGTTTTTGAGTAAAATATAGGGAAAGTACTATGATGGCCACATCACCATTTTTTTGTTATATTTTTTAAATTTGTTTATTTAAACATCTATTGCGGTTTATTTCTACCTCTGGTAAAATTATTTTGTAATTAAAAATCGGACTCCAGTTTTAGCTTTTTTATCAGGTGATCTATCAGGACCTCCTTCTATATCCAGCACAGTTTTCTGATGGTTTGGATATCTTAGACTTCAAGCCGTAACCCTTGGTGTTGAAAGCAGGACCTCAAGTATTTAATACCCTCATTTACCTAATAACAATGTCAATAGAAATGCCTCTTTGATTTCAAGGACTGAAATGCTTTGATTTCTTAGTTTGAAATTTGTTCCAACTGTCTGTGTTTGAGGCAAGGTAGTTTTCGTTGGCCACCATGAAAAAGTATTTGTATTTGTCTATTTTTTCGCATCAACATATAGACGTGTATGTATAAACTTCGAGGTGGTTTATCTCTTTTATTTTTATCTTTTATTAGGAAGGATGAACAATTTGTTTAAATTATAACTTTATCGTGTGTTTTAATTTTTGTTTATATTCCGATCTTAAGAAATGAAAATTGGAGAGAAACCAAGAAAAGTTACACTTTATTTGATTTGTAACATGTATTCATTTGGTGCTAGATTATATAGACAACACAAATAAAAAAATAAAATTTCAAACAGTTTTAAGAGAATAAAAAATATTCTATTTTCATAAAATGTCAGTTAAAAAAATATTCATTTAGAATAAAAATGTATTAAAATTAACTAATAATTAGAATAAACACGAACGCATTTCGTAAATCTACAACAAATGAGTCTTAATCTGTCGATCTATTAGCCAGAGAAGTAATTGTTTCAATAAGTGATTTGTTTTGTAGCCTTAATAAGATTCATTTGTTGTAGATTTAGGAAATGTTTTCGTGTTTTTTTTCTAATTATTCCTTTAGAATGTTTTTCTAAAGATTTTTACTTGTTGAATTTTCAATTGTTCTTAAATCTTTCTACTCTCATTTCCAATTTCTTTTGAATGTCTTTTAAAGATTTATTTCTCTTGTTGAATTTTAATTGTTTTCTTAAATATTTCTACTCTCATTTGCTAATGAATGCTGTTTTTCACTTTTCTTTTTTCTAAATAAAATTTATTAAAATTCTTCCAATTTTAAATATTTCTTTAAGAATATTAAATAATATTTTTTTTAGAAATGTTAAATTTTTTTAAATATTCAAATGATTTTTCTTATATATATTTATAATTGTTATATATAATATAAGTATTTTTCAAATAAAATTTCTATTCTTTTAGTAGAATTAAAAAATATTTTTTTTATTTTTTCGTAAAATGCCAGCTAAAACAAATTATTTCTTTAGAATGCTTTTCAAATATTTTTCATGTTGAATTTTTAATCGTTTAAATCTTTCTACTCTTATTTTCTAATGAATGCTGTTTGTTTGAGAATTTTTTAAAATAGTGTTTTAAATATTCTGCTAATTTCTAATATTCCTTAAAGTATGAAACTTTAAAGCATTTTTCTTAAAATATTCAAATGCTTTTCTTAAAATTTTAAATATTCTAGACAATTTTCATATATTCTCACAATTTTCTAAGCAAATCTGCTTTTTATTTTAAATACATTTTCAACTGTTTTAAGAGAATTAAAAACTATATTTTAGAATGTTTTCAGTTGTTTTTTCCGTAAAATATCAGTCTAAACAAATAATTTCCTTATAATGTTTCTTAAGGTTTTCCTTGTTCAAAGTTTTTTTTTCTTCAATTTTTCTAATCTCATATTCTAATTAATCCTGTTTCTTTTAGAAATGTTTCACTTTTTAAAGTAATTTTTGTTAATATTCTACAAATTTCAAATATTCTTTAACGTTAGAAATTATAAGTTTTGTCTTATAAATAATGCGTTTCTTAAGAAAACTTTAAGAAAAAATCAAATTTTCCAGTAAATTTTTATATACTCTCAAACAATTTTTTAAACAAATGTATTTTATTTTCAATTCGGCTTTTAACTTTAGAGAATTAAAAAATATCCTCAGAAAGTTTTAAATTAAGGTATTATCATAAAGATGTCATTTATTGTCTAAACGTACACTAGATCCTTATGAGTGATTGTATTGTATTGTATTTAACTTGATCTAACATGCATTACATATATAAATATATAATTGTACACAAACCGTAAGAAAAAAAATATATTAAAGGGATCTGCTAACAGTGACAATTATAACAATAACAATATAAACATTAAACCAATGAAAGTTTTAAATTGTTTTTTTTTTTGTAGTACGCTGACTTTAGCAAATTATTGTTTGGAATGTTTTTTTTGTGAAGTTTTTCTAAATTTAATAATTCTACTTTAACTGACTTTGAACTATAATATGCATAAACTGTTTATAATTTAAAAACAAATCATCAAACAATCTTCGATGAATTTCGCCGGCAATTAACAAATAACATCAAGTGATATATAACGCTACTTATCATGTTTACTTCGCAATTTTATCTTAAGTCCTGCGTCCTACACAAATATACTATTATTTATAATTTCTCATTTTGTTATTCTCTACAATTAATCCTTACACATTTTTCACGATTATAATATTAAATTAAATAAAAAAAATATATTATATTTAATTGAAACGTCAAAAAATTAATGCTATATCTGTTTCCTTAAAAGCTAAGATATTTAATGAAAAATAAAAGTTGATTACGTTTTAATTATCTACAATTTTTATTTTAAAGTTTTGTAAGACTTTTAGTTATTAAAGGAAAATCTCAAAACAAAAAAAAATAGTTTTGGGTAAACACTCACTTCAGCAAAACTTTTTAGCCTTTTCGACGAAGAATTAAAAGGTTAAAACTTTCAGTTTAAGGGTCCTTGAGATTCAGCACCAATGGATAGATATTAAATTCTCTAAAACTCGTCGCACTTTTTTAAAACAGGACCGCACTAGATAGATATAAAACCTTTAATCGATTGCCGAATTCTATTAGAATACACAATAAAAGATAATATTTAAATATTGTCCCGATAAGCATATCTCCGCGGATTTATTTGATATCGTTACATAATATTTGTTTAGGTATTTATATAATTGTAGACGTATTATTTTATTTAAGTCCATTGCAAGTTTTTAATATTCTTGGTTAACAGATAAGGTTCTTTAGTTTCATTTATTTATAGTTATAGGTTATTTTCACTTTTTTATGATCTATAATTCTTTTAATTTAGATTTCCACATTAATTTGTCAATTTGTCAAAAAATCAAACAAAATAGCCTCTAGATAAAAACGCACTGTTTTAATAGGATTTCTTCTTACACTAAGGTTTTTATTTTTTATTTATTATTTGTTGGCTTATAACATAGAACAATTGGACCTCAAGTAAGAGAAGACGAAAGACTGCCTCAACCATGTATGTAACCAGATTAAAGACATTATTATATTTTGCTTAAAAATGTGTTTTTTTTTTAAATTAATAATCGCTTTCGTAAAATAATTTGTGGAATTAATTACTATACAGTTAATTTAAATAAAACAATTAGAGTCTATGTGTAGTAATCGTTATCAAATTAGGAATTATCTTTATTAACTAGACGTCCATGGTGTAATTAATAGAATACAGTTAACCTTCAAAATGTGTTTTGTTTACAAATGTATGTAGTTATCAATATTATCTTAATGTAAATATTTAGTAGACTGTATTTGGCATTTATATCGATTCAATTTCACAAAATCAATATTATTGTTGAAAGTACTAACACAAATATATTATAAGATTATTACTCTCCGAATTTTATTTACATATACATGAGTGGGTAATTATTAAAATAATGTAAGTTTTGTACATACTATACGACTAAAAATATAAGTAACGTTATGATCACAGAACTTACGCTATCTATAATATCATTATCAATCCACAATGACATTTTATGGCGAGAAAATATTTACGGTTGGTTGTTATTGAATGTATACATTGTGGAAAATTATTGTGTTGCCGTTTATTAATTTAAAATTTTAACGAATATGTACGTTTTGAACACCCCACTACCGCTTGCGTTTATTCCAACTGACTTTCAACTGTTCTTTTATAACAGTCTTAATTGTATTTGGTTTTTTAGACACATCATGAAATTATTACCTAAAGGCAATCATCAGACATATGTTTCGCTCTATCAAAACGTAATAAGGGCATAACTCCACTGATGAGCTGTGACACAGCGAAACCCATGTCTGGAGATTGCATAATAATTTCGTGACGTGTAACGTGTGATTAAAATGCCTAGCGATGTTTTTGTAAGAGTGGTAGTTGTTTTAACTATTCGTTGTTATTTCTTGCATAATTATTGTATAGCAACTTAAACAAGTCTTAGTAGACTTTTACTGGGAGTAAAAATTAGTTTGATCTGTTTGATTTGGATGACAGACCAATTTCTGCAAATAATGGTGGAAAAAAGAATAAGTAAGGGCGACAGCATATGATACAAAGAAAGTTGTCAAAAAGAAGATTAAAGAGGCAAAAAAACTTGACCAAGGAGTTAACACATAAATATAAAAGAAGCAATTTGGCATATTAGTGGATAGGACCAACAAAATATTATAGACAAAAAAGATCAATTGAAATGTTTATTTACCGACAATACACATAAAATAAATAATACAACAATAATAGACTTAGAAGGGCCACCAGTACTGAAGAGTGATTCAATAAAAGTCGTGGAACAAACTAAAGATGGAAAACCGACTGTAAATGATAAACTTCCACCTGAATTTCTGAAGACGAAGAAAAACTAAATGAATGCTAAATCTTTTAATAACATCTACGGCACCGATCATATTCCAAGGTATTGGTCCAAAACCTCTTTTATAACACCTTCTAAAGGAGCAAATGCCAGCGAATATAGACTAATAATCTTAATAAGCAACGCCCTGATAGTATTCCTGAGAACAATTAATTCTCCGGCAGAGAAGTAAGACGTTTTTCAAAAAATCATAGCTTCGAGAATTTTCAATTTAATCAAAATTTTATTTATTTAATAGGTAGGTGTGGATTTACTATTTAGTATTCATATCAAAGAAAAGGTTAAAAAACATGTGGTTTAAGTGATAAAATTAAGTTAAGAAGTTGTTCATACATTCGTCCAACATGCTGGCCGGAATCGCTTGAATTTCTCGGGTGATAGCATTTTACAGCTGATAAAGGGTTCGTAGTTTCTTAACAAATGCGTGGGAGTATCTAACCCTCAGAAAAAAGAGCGTAAGATCAGGGAAGCGTGGAGGCCACTTGGTCTGCCCTCGTAGAAAAATGCCATAGACTTCCTTGAGGTATGGCAAGTTGCCCCATCTTGTTGAAAAAAGACTTTTCTAATATCAACATTTTGCCTTGTAAACTCTGGAAGGAAAAAATCACACAGCGTGGTAACTTGCTTCCATAGCTGCCTCGAGAAACATTTTCAGGGGATCTGACACCTCTCCACCTTGAGGTACTCCAGGCTTTAACAATCCTCTAGTACGTAGGTTCTGCACTTACTTCAGCATACTGTTTCGTGTAGGAACACGACCGTGCCTTCAAGATTGAATTGTGTTCAAAATATGCGTTGTGTAACAACTACAGAACGCCCAGTTTCGATATAAGTGTCGTAACCAAATTGCTTTAGCAGCCAGGGTTCCATAACCCCCAAACTAAACAAAATGGCAATGCTGGGTGGTCACATATCAATCATTCTAAAGACGTTAGGCTGCCCTTGCGCTGAATTATATGCGTTCCAGAAACATCACAATTCTCTGCCAGACCCTGTATAATAAGAACAAGTTAAAACAAAACCTAAATAACGTTCGGACTGTAGACTGTAGGTTATGGATTTATTGAATAATTTTCTTACTTATCTCTTAAGTGAGAAAATTATTATTCAATAAATCCATAACCTACAGTCTACAGTCCGAACATTATTTAGGTTATACATAATGAAATAATAGCTAAAGAAATAATAAACACTTGGTTTGTTTTACTGATTTTTTATATTTACTCGAATAGTTTCACATGTTACAGTTGTTAACGGGGGCGGCGGAAGACGTCCTCGTGACGGACTGGCAAGGAAGTAGCACCGGCGGTACTTTCTGGAACCAACACGCACTGGAGGCGGCCCAGGGGTCCCTGGCGAGGCTCACCATCGATTAGCAGCCGCAGGCTTCGATTAAACAGTTTCCCGTCGGTGATACTTGCTTGGGCTTCCACGCCACGTCAACGTAGGGGCACCGGCTAGCTGTGAAACAGAGTAAAGAACAAGAGAAAGTGTGTAAATTAAACATGGGGCCAGAGAAGAAGAAAATATATTACAGAATAAAGAAACATAGAAAAATATAGAGACATAGAAAATATACAATATACAAAGAGCAAGAGGCTTGAATCGGCAAAGCCGACCAGGCCGACCACCGCTGCTGATGGCAGACGACTGGTAAAGAGCGATGGCCGGAGCCTGGTTTTATATGGTGGTCTTCGGTGACGCGGCTTTGTTTCGGTCACGTAGGCCCCGCAATTCCGGGAACAGGTAATGATCCTCTTCGCCGAAAAAAGGGCCGGTCTTATTGTTCCACACTGGCAGCTGCACATTTTGGAAAATTATCTCGTTTGGATTATTTCAATAATGCGGAATTTATGCAAATTATTATTAGGAGCAATGGGTAGCTCGTAAAATGGATTAAAATATAATTACGCATTTGTTACCACGTTCAGGTAAACTGAACGCCGGTAACACAGTATTACTCTTACAAGTAAAACTAGTCGAGAAAATATTTAAAAAAATGAGTGAAATAAACCAAATGTTTATGAATTCTTTATCTATTATTGGTTATGGAACCTGATAATCCATCTCTGCGATGTAAGTCCAAACAGTAATGTTTGGATCAGCAAAAAATATCTACACTTGTCTTATTGATTACGAAAAGGCGTTTGACAATGTCAAATATAATAAATTAATAAAGCTACTAGAACTTTCTGGACTCGATGGCAAATATATTCAAATAATCGAACAAACGGCAAAGATAAAACCGATAAAACTGGATAAAACATCAAAATATCCAAATGGCTGTGTTCTTTCGCCCTTATTATTTAACTTATATTCTGAATACATCTTCGAAGAAGCCCTAGACACGTGAAACGGCGGCATCAATATAAACGAAACACTAATCGGTAATCTCCGTAATTCGATGATGTTCGCCCATAACATAAAATACCTACAAATAATGTTCGATTAGGTAAACATGGTGAGCAAAAAATTTGGATTGAAAATAAACCGAAAGAAAACAAAACTTATGATAGTGAGCAAGAGAGACATGCAAAACGAAAAAATAACCATAGAATTGGAACTAGTGGAACGATTAGACTCTTTAAATACCTAGGGTACACATTGAACGATATATAGGATCCTGATGTGGAGATTAAGACTAGAATCGAAATAGCAAGATCATAATTTATTAAAATGGAAAGTATGCTATGTACCTAAATAATAATTTAATAATCTACCTGATGACGAGCAACAAAATATTACGTGCTATCTACATTACTGTATGCAATGGAAGGGTAGAACCTAAAACTATCAACAATGAGATACTTAGAAGCCTTCGAAATGTAAATTTACAGACGCACACTAAGAATATCTTGGGTAGACAAATGCAAATCTTGAAGTACTAAAAAGGATGAACAAAGAACTGGATTTACCAACAACAATCCCAAAATATTATTGATACCAATAACAATTTTATAAATAGATCAAGCAATAAAAATCACGCGGCGTTGAAAATTTTAAATTCAAATCGACTATAAACTAAATCAAAAAGTGATTGTGAGATAACTTGTGATGAGTTTAACAAGTTCTTTGTAAATGTAACCGACAACTTACTAAAAAATTACTTTTACTCTTAGATGATGTTATAATGTATAATAAACCAAAAAATACATTTAAATTCAAAGAAACTACTTACATTCAATGAAGAGAATGGTTGCGACCGTTACTACGTGGTAATGCTACACTGAACATAGTGAATTTTTCCATTCGGTGTACTTACACTAAGGTATTGGGTAAAATAAGTAGCATCAAAAATATCCAAAGTGCAAATATAAATGGAATTACAGTAAGAATTATTAAAAGTGTAAAGTACTAACTAGCCTCACCGTTAACCAGACTTATAAATGAATTTATAAAATCCGGAATATACCCACAAGCTTTAAAAAAGACAAAAGTAATCTCTATGTATATATAATATATATATAAAAATGATATAAACAACTACCGACTTATATCTTTACTACCTATGTTATCAAAGAAATTTTGTGTAGATAAACTAAGAAAGTTAGATTTCGATTAACACAGTTTAAATTTAATGTGCTCATAAGAAGAAAGGCGATATATTCTCACTATAAAGAAGAATAAATCGGATATACTTACTTTAAGAGCAGATGTTCCCCAAGGCTCTGTGTTAGGTCCAGTACTTTTTATTATTTTTATAAACGATCTACTGCAACATGTCAAATCTTCTAAAACACTTCTGTTTGCTGATGATACGACAATATTAAATTGCCGCACAGAAGTAGTTACAGCTAATTACAAGAATGTCGAATCACTGGCCTACGTATCAACATCAATGTGTTCAGACAACATACTCTTCTTAATTGAATATTGAAAACAGCTCTCAGAACACATGATACAGAAACTGACAACAGCGCAGGTTTTCTTGTAGTACAAATTGATCCCTACTTAAAATGCAACGACCATGGGGAAAACTAGCAAAAACGCTTTCCAAGATTAAATTCTACTTGGGCGGAATGTCAAAAAGAGTTGGACATACTCAACTATTAACAGCATACCATGCACTGTTCGAATCACGGTTACAGCAAGGTGTCTTTGTGTAGGGATATTCATGCTTTAGACATCGAATTTTTGGACTACAGCGACAAGTGTTGAAAATAATTGCAGGCTTTTCCTACACGAGCGACTGCAAAGAAGCTTTCTCAAATAATAGTATCCTTACTTTTCCAGCTATTTGTATTTTCGCGTATCTGGTGTAAGATCTCACATTAATAATTATGAAACAAGTAAACATCAACATTTGCCAACTTTTATATAAACAAAACTATATAAGCACTCAAGTATTTATCATAAAACGCTACAATTGTTTATTTGTATATATTTCAAAGTGCTTGTATAGTTTTATTTATATAAAAGTGAAGATGAACTTTCAATATCTATCAGCCTCATCAATCAATATTTGACAAGATCAAAAGTCGAACTATCCTTCAAACATAGATTAGAAAGAACGAAGAATGGTCCTAATTAATACGGAGTCAAATTTTTCAATAAATTATCTTCAGATGTTTGGTATCTAGAAGTTCATTTATTTAAAATACATTGATGTAGTCTAGTAATCACGGTCTGAATATGCGGGGTTATATAAATAAATATATTTTTATTCTTAAATTTGTAATTTTAATTTTTTTTTCCGCGAATTTTTCAGCAAAAAATAGTATATCAAATAATGGTCTCCAACCTTCCATAGAAGACGACATAGAAAGAAGAAGATTGCCCTCCGTTGGCTATCACTTCTCTCCTTAGAAATGTGGAAAAAATATTTCTTCTTTTGAAGTAATCGAAGTTAGGAATCATTTTATGATTTCTGCGAAAGAAGTGAAACAGCGATTTGCCAAATCGTGCTGCATTTGTCGGAACACTCAGCAAACGAAATGAATAATGTCCTACAATACAGCGGGTGTGGTAAAAAAATCCAGCATTTTAGAATTTATTCTTACCATTTTTGCGACGAGGCTAAGCATTATATATGTCATATATATCTGTCATGCTGACATAAACAGCCAAAAAGTCTTCCCAAACAGGGGACAAAAAAGTAAATACAACTATTTAAAGAAAATACTGATGTCCAAGAGGATATTTGCACCCTCAGCATCATGGACAAGAACAAGGATTAGAGTGGAAGAACGTCGCAGCTGCATGAACTCCGCCCAGCTTCATCCATCCAAAATTTTTGTATGTTTTGTTATATATTTGTGTATATTCATATGTATTTTTTTTTGGAATGGAAGCTAAAGACTAATAAACATAAACATTGCAATCCAGAAGAATAAGTCACTATTAAATTAAATATCCATTTATCACCCCCAGTTATTAATCCAATCTAGAAATCAGCTACTCGCAAGTGAAACATCTTCAACGTCTTTTGGTTTTAGCTTAATTACGTAGCTTTTGAATCATTCCATTGGATGATATCTTGAAAAATGCTTCTTAAGTTACCTCCAATGATTATGCAAGCTTGTCTTGCGTTTGATTCTGGTTTTAATGATTAATCACACAAGTTTACAAATTCGTGTCAACTTTTGGACCTGAGCAGATGAGAACGATTCGTAACGTTATTTGATGCCCTGAACTCAGATCTTCAATCCGTGTGTCAAGATTGGTTCTAGTTTTCGAGTTCGCGCATGGTGGCAGCACTGCGCTCTTATATTTGACCACGTTGCATTAAACATCATTCGGAACTTGGTTTTGTGCAGTTAATTTGCTTCGAAACATGTGAAAATGCAAACACAACGTTGTCGATTCAAAGTGTTTTTGTTACGTTTGTGGATGTTATATGCTGGGAAAATCATGCATTCAAACATGCGAAATTGCAGTACTTTGCAAGGTGTGGCCGAGTCGTTCTTATTATGAGCCAGAAAAACAAAACGTGTTCTCTGTACTACTTGTGAACCCACAGGATGTTTTATTGCCACCTCTTCACATTAAACTTGGCTTTATTAAGCACTTTGTCAAAGCACTAAATCGCGAAGGACCGGCTTTCCAGTACTTAATTAAGATGTTTCCAAAACGCAAAAATCAAAGAAGGAATATTTGTCAGACCTCATAGTCGAAAACTTATGGCTGATGCAAAGTTTACAAAACGTTTAACGCCTTATGAAGCAGCAGCATGGGCATTGTTTGCTGATTTGGATTCAGCCCCCCAATTTATCTTAAAAACAGTTTTTAGTTGCTCAGGTCTAAAACCGTGTATACTTGTGTTATTAATTGCAGTAGACTTTTTGATGTTTGTAATGAATTGCGGGCGGCGATGCTTTAAAATTATAATTTATCGTAAAAATAATTGTAAATCTTGCGTTTATTTCGGATCTTAATCGATTAATGCCTCCAATTCGTTGCTTTCGATTGTTTTTTGCTGGTTAGAGCAAAGTTTATCTTCAGTACATTCTTGAAACGTCGAAACCATTACCTACATGATTTATTATTATTATTGGTGCATTGGCACTCTAAACTACCACAAACATTCGGTTTGCTTCAGCTGCACTTTTAATCCATACTCAAAACTACCAGAAATGCTTGTTTGTTAACAAACAATTGTCATCTTCAACGTTGAAAATATTTTTTAATAGGCATTGAAGATTTTTTCTAACTCAAAGGAATATAAACTAAATATTATTGACTCAACGAAATTAGCTGTCAATATGGAACACTTTAAAAAATCATTTTCCGTAATTTGTACAATTTTTTACTAATGTTCAACGGTTTTTCTCTAATACTTAACCGAATTTTTAACGGTTTACTGTATTTTATACTTGCAATGGTTTTTTTAATACTCGTGTATATATTTGACATATTCAAGGTTGAAAACCTTTTTTTGACTTTAAGGAATATAAACTAAATATATTGACTTTCTTTAAAACCACCGAAATCAGCTGTCATTATGAAAGATTTATAACACTTTAAAAGTCATTTTCTAAAAACGTACCAATTTTTTACTAGTTTAAATATTTCTCTTTAATATTTAACCGAATTTTTAAAGGTTTTTACTGTATTTTATACTTTTTTAATACTCGAGTGTATTTGTTTGTCAACTTTAAATACGATACTTTACTAATTTTGACAGTTTCAACTGTTAGTTAACAATTATGATATAAAATAAAACAAGAGAAAATGAATTTTTGTTTATATTTATAATAAAATATCTTATTTGTTAAACGTGTAATTTAAACATTCCTGTGTAACTAACTGTGGTACGTTGGAATGCGGAACTTCAAAATAAAATAAATATTACGTTTGGTAATTTCCACAGAGGTCGAAATACTTTGTTTCTAATAACTGACAATAACGCATTACTTTATGTGTAATAATAGCTTTTGACAAATATATGTGTTTAGCGCAATTTGCTCGGCAATACCTGCTATTAAAATTTGTGGTGGAATATCTCAGTCTAAAGGTAGCTCTGTAGACCTTGAATTCTATCAAAAATAAAATTTTATAGAATATAACAAGTGTTTTTGTTTACTAAAATTTTATATTCGATTCCATCAAGCATGTGGCGAACAAGCATCAACTGTAGTAAAAATTTTAAACCCCTAAAAATTCGTGATTAATTTAAACACAAATAAAAACGAAAAAAATATAGTTATATAAAACAACCAAATGTAAAATGTGATTCAATTAATTAATGAATTGTGTGTGCTCTAAACACAATTAATTAATTCATTAATTCGTATTTGTATTTTGAGAGAATATTGGGGTTACGAGGAATGCAACATTTTTAAGGTTTAAGAGTTTAGTTGGAAATTTTTTACTAACGGTAAAGTAATAGGGTGATTTGCTTAGCAACGACGAGGACTATTTGGATATCTTATTTAAATTACAATTAGGAGTGCGGATCTAACGGCTATTTGGGAATGGTGAAGGATGGAAGGAAAAGGACTGATCTATGGTTTAGCATGAGTTGGTAAAACAATTTTTAAATACTCACTACCTTTGAAGTAGAAATACCTGTGTTATTAAATGTTAGTCCCTTTGTTTTGATTTTAGCTTTAATGGTTTTGACTTATGATATTTCGAATAAAATTCTTAGACGTATGTGATAGTGGGATTTGGGTTTGTAGATTTTTTTCGGTGATGAAGCAATTTTGTGAAAAGAAATGAATAGTTTAGATTTTGTAGTATTAATTTCAAAGCGTCATCTTTAACATCTAATTTACAGTAATCTTTGTGATGCTATTACAAATATAAAAGCGACGAAGACATAAAATTATAAATTATCCAAACATTCTAGAAATGTTATAATAATAATAATGATTATAATGATTATAAATTATGTATATAAACAATATAAAGAATTTGTAAAAAGTGTTGAAATGTAAAAATTGATTTTTAAGACTTATAAGAATTAAAATTAGATTTAGGTCAATTTTAATTCTTGACAATCAATTTTTACATTTCAACACTTTTTAAAAAAATCACATATTTTAACCCTTAAAAATAAGACCTTATAAAGTCTACAAAATACCATAAACAGTTTATTAAAATATAAAAAATTGTTAAATGATAGAAATCGTGGTATAAATTTAATCCAATTGTTTATTATTCACTTGGACAATACCAAACCCTATAGAATACGCCAATCATAAAACTCATCCAATCGCATGTTAATGTTTGCTTAACCGTATACACTAATGCGTTTTCAGCATATACTAACACCTCATTTCTTTGTTTTCAAAATCCAGACAATGCACACGCCGGAGGGTACACTGGAGAGGGGCCAGGCGCCTCCACCATACACGGCCCCGAATAAAGAGTCGGCGCAGGCGGACGCTTGCGGACCCCATCACGTCATCTCTTTGCCCACCGACCCGGAACACTTTACTAACAGGTACGCTTTTATGCTTTCGTTAATCTCCTCAAAAAAAATGCCCCCTCGAAAGATGTATATTAGAAAAAAAGGCTGTCACGCGATATTGCCAGCGAAGAGAAAGCGAGTTCTCGTGTTCGGTTGCATTTACAATCTTCTGAATTAATGACTTGTTTTAATTGGTTTGTCGTGATTTGTGGATGCGAGCGTTGCTTGTTATATAATGATAAATAATGAGTAAATGTTAATGTGAACGGTTTTTGATTGATGTTTTTCTAGGTTATAAGTGATGGTTAGGGCTAAAAATTAATTTCGGTTAATTCAACAAGACTGACTGTAATAAATAATATATACATGTGAGACAAACGAAGTAAGTATTAGTTAAAAACTACTTAGTTTAAAAATGTTTCATCATGGGTTAAGTTAGCAGTTAGTTAAAAATTACAAAGATTCAAGTATTCCTAAATCTGAATTGAGCATGTAAAAGTAGTTTATCTTATTTATAAGGTAAATTTGCGATTTTCACTGATATTTTAAATAATAAATTATAAAGATTCTTTATTTCTTTCGAATTTAGCTTCCTTATTGGGACTTTACCTCCAAAACTATCCTCTTTCATACAATTATATAGATAATGGAGAAATATTATTAAAATTTTATATTTAATTGGAAAAAATATTTCTTAATAATTTATCATCAGATATTTTTACAATTAAAAATCCACTTTTCTGAATTTTGAACATTAGTCAACAAATTAATGAATTATTCGATTTATTAGATTTTTAAACGAACCTTCACTATTGGGATATAATTTAAATCACATTTTAGTGACTATTTTTTAAAGCAAATAGCTCATTTACACACATAAACATAATTAACACGGTAAAGACCACGGGGTCGAAAGCCAAATATTCATTATTCTTACTATTTTACTAAAATTCGCGTAATTGGGAACATAAAATGAGAAATTCTAAAAATCTTAAAGAGAAAATATTGGAAAAGATAATTCAAATGATATGAAACATTTGGAAAAAAAAGTTTATATAAAAATTAACTCATTATAAATAAGAAAAATTTTGGAAACATCTAAAAATATCTGTAACACCAATAAAAACAATTAGCTATGCTTAAGTTTCGACTTTTGACGGTCATTATCAAGTCGTACAAATTGTAATATATTTATATATTATAATAAATTATAGTGGTTAAAAACATAGTAAGTGTTGTATTCGTGTTCATTATGAATTACCACATAGTAACGGTCGCAACCATCATTATGATTAAGCTATTACAATTAAATGTATAAATAAATTATAAAATAATCATTTTATAAATCATAAATAAATTTAAATAACGATACAACATGCTAAAACAAATGTATAGATAAAAGCTAATAAAAACATATATAATAAACACGATAAGTAAAATATAAAACAATTAGAGTGTATAAATATAGAATGAGTTATTTAAAATAAGTAAAAGTTAAATAAATATATAAAATAGATAAATGAATAAAATTATGTTAAAAAAGTATAAAAATTATCTTAAAGTAACGGTTCCTTGGAACCTACAGAAAAGTTACAAAAAATAATAATATAACGTATTAAAATCAGTATTTACATAAAGTTAAGTGATAATTAAAAATAATATATAAAATTAAACTAAAAAAGGTGGAAATAAAACATACACTAGGATAAAAAATCAATAATAAAACGGTCTATAATAAAAACTATAAAATAAAAATATCCATATTTAATAACAATCAGTAATTATACAACATGCATAAAAGCCTTAACAAAACATACAGATTAAAATACCATAATTCCTAAGGAGTAATATAGTGCAAGTACCTATTACATATTAAAATCATATTTAAAAAATCATCAAAACTATAAAATGCATTAGATGTTAAGATGCCCTTTATTACCTGTTTGAATCTTTTAAATTCTAATTGGCGTAAACTTAATACAAAAATAATTTGTTCCAGTTTGACTTCGCGTTAATCTAATAGTATTGTGCCTTGTGTTGTATGTATGAATATCATCGTGCATCGAAAAATTCTGAAAATTCCGCTTAACATATAACAGGCATTCAAGAATATACATTGAGTGTAACGTCAATATTTCAAGTCTAATAAAATACTGCTTACAGTCATACATCGAATTAAAAGATAAACAATGATCTTTGAAATGAAACACACTTATAACTTTGTTTGTATAACACGTAATTTATTTTTGTAACTTAAGTGCGGTAACTGCACGTACCATTATCGAACAGAAAGTAAGTCACAAAATTAAATTACGTGTTATACAAATAAAGTTGAAAGTGTGTTTCATTTTTATTCAACATGTATAACGAAGTAGAAGCATCCAACATCAACAATGATCTTTGAATCAATCATCGATAGTGATTCTGAAGGTCGAGTAACAAAAGGTTAACTATTGTTTGTACACAAAAGAATGTGCTATTATAATAATGAACATTAACTAATAGTCTGTATATTTGCACACAGGAATTCTTCTAGAGCATTGTATGTCTTCTTATCCAAATTTTGAAACACTGATAAAAAATCCTCGACCAATTAGTCAGGATATAGGAATGCTCCTAAGGCATTGTAAGCCTTCTTATCCAAATTTTGAAACAATGATAAAAATCCTTGCCACTTAGACTGCCACTAGTGAAAAGGAAGGACACGAATAGGATTAAACAGGAATTGGAGGGCGAGGAAATTTAAGAACCACTTAGTAGTCCATGCGCTTCATTAAATGTATTGGCAATAAATCAGGATGGCTAAACTCGTTTTTGTGACTGCAAAGGAAGTACAGTCCTAGAGACATCGTTTCGAGCAAAGATGTAATCGATATGATAAAGATTTCATCCGCACAAGAATGTTTTTTTTTACCTTTCCAATAGTATAAAATAGTTCCTTAAAATTGGAACAAAAATAATGAGTTGAATGGAAGAACACTGCACAGTGAACTCCGCCTTCAAGTCTTGCGATTTAAATTTTAAAGTTGAGTAAGTGTATTTTATTTTGTAATTTTTTTTAGTAAGACTTGTAAAGCAAATAAACTAAACTAAACTAAGTGAAGAAGATAAGTTTTTTCAACACATAGAAAATGTTGGTTATCAATGCCTGTAATATGAGAATCTTATTACAAATTAAGACCACACAGAAGGAATTAGCAATTTTGTAAAACCGTATCAATATCTAAGCGGAATAACTCCGTTATAAGCTTCTCATCTACAAGAGTAAAATAGCACAAATAATGGAAGAGATTCACAATAAATATTCAAATGGATATTTGGGTACGTTGAAGACTATGAATAAATTGTGAGGGCAATTATATGGTACTGTAAATAAGTGGCGCAACGAATATACAGAGTGTCCCGTTAATGCGGGGAAATGGCTGGACCATAGATTCCTGGGGTCAAAATATGATGATTTAACGCAACTTATCTATATCCAAAAATTTACGGTTAAGCCGGAATTTGGCTTCAAAGTTTCAAAATTTTTTATTTCTTTTGTTTATAACAATTGAACGCTTTATTTGATTTGAATGAAATTTATTATTAATAAGTACCATAATATTATACATCATTTCAGTTATTGTGAACATTAGTGATTGACAGGAAGTATAAAAAACAGTAGTACCACCACTTAAAAACTAAAATATTTTTTTATTGGTGCATCCAATAAAATCCAAAAAAAATCTATTTGAAAGGGCATTAGATTTAAAAACTTTTTTAACTCTTACTAGTTTTTGATATCTTGTACGGTTTTTGTACAAAAAAATAAAATATGAATATAGTATACTCATTATGCACTCATTAATAAGTAAATAAACTTACTCAATTGAATAAAAATTAAATAATATCAATTTATAAAATAAATCAAAACAACATCTAACACTTTTCAAACAATTTTCTTTGCAAAATCCTAATACAAACAAGATAGCTGTTTGTTCCAAATATGAATATTTATGAACTATAATAAAGTTAAAAATTAATTGTTAAAAGACACTAAATAATTATTATTATACAAAATTTACATTTTTTAAAGAAAGACGGCCACGAAAAACATTTATTTTCGATTCGATGAAAACCTAGATTTTGTTTTTACTAGATAAAAAATATATATTTTATTTTTTTGTGAGAAAACCGTAAAAGATATCAAATATTATTAAGAGATGAAAAAGTTTTTAAATTAAACATTCTTTCAAGCAGTATTTTTTTAATTTTTATTAGATCCACCAATAAAAAAATATTTTAGTTTTTAAGTGGTGGTACTACTGTTTCTTATACTTCTTGTTAACCAATAATAATCATAATAACTGAAATGGTGTATTATATTATGGTAGTTATTAAAAATAAATTTCATTCAAATCAAATAAAGCGTTCAATTGTTATAAACAAAAGAAATAAAAAAACATTTAATTTTGAAGCCAAATTCCGGCTTAACCGTAAATTTTTGGATATAGATAAGTTGCGTTAAATCGTCATATTTTGACCTCAGTAATCTATGGTCCAGCCATTTCCCCGCATTAACGGGACACCCTGTATAGTTTGCGTAGTAAAAGATAAGCGCATTACAATTGATGTTACTCCATCTTCGGAGCCTCTCAAAAATAAATTGTGGTGGTTAATTCCAGAAGCTATGGTCAAGTGGATTTTGTACAGTTTTAATAAGATCAGGACTTAACTCAAGCTAATTCATAACCTTAAATTCACGCTCCCATAAACAATTTATGGCGATAGCGACTTTGTGAGACCTTGTCTTATTTTACATCCGAGTGAAATTGGGATGATTGCTAATATGCAGTAGATGCATTTATTGAATTAATTACATTTAGGGTTTTAGAAATCATAACAAGAATAATCATTATTTCATTTCAAATATCACATTGACACAAGTCAGTAAAATAATAAAGGACTTAAAATTAGACTTACATGTGCCAGAAATGGTTCAAATATTTCCTCAGTGGCTACAATCGCCTTACTAACTAGTATAATGGGTCAAGTGGACGAACACGAGAAACAGTGAACTTCCCCTTTAAGATCTATATTCTCAATTTTAAAGTGATTAACTATATTTATATATCTAATTTTGTGTAATATTTTTTTTCTATAGATTTATTATTTGAACTGATTGTTGTCAAAACTATTTTAGACCCGCCTTCAAATCTATCTACTTTTTAGATAATATTCTTAATAGAGTTACACAGAACATCTTTAAATAATTACACGATCATCACGACGAATTAAACAAGTAACGAAGTTTTTAAACTCTGCGATCACGACCAAATCTGATTCGTATTTATATGTGATTTTGCGTAAGGTGTGTTGTCCGGGCAGGTCTTCTAGAAATTAAAAGTTCTTTTTAACATGTCATTAACTCTAATCACAAACATTATTCTTTGCGTTTCTCTTACATCATATACCAGGTGGGACAAAAGTCCTGCTACCATTTTGATTGCCTATAACTTTGCTCAAAGAAAAGATAAGTAAGTTTGGTTTTCATGAAAAGTTTATTTGGTCTTTACATTTTTTTTCGTTATGATTGGAAAATTATATCGGCTAAATGGTGACCGCGATTCGCTATGCAACTTTCGGCTTTTTTAAGGCATTTTTCATGACATCCTTCAACATATCGGGCTGAATTTCTTCAATTTTGTGACGGATATTGTCTTTAAGATGTTGAATCATTTGGGGCTTGTTTACATAAACTTTTAATTTTAAAAGACCCCATAAGAAAAAGTCTGCTGCTGTTAAATCCGGAAATCTGGCTGGCCATGCTAAATCGCCACCTCGCGAAATTAGTCTTCGTGGAAAAACGTCATCTAATAATTGAATTGTTGAACGAGCGTGTGTGCTGTGGCCCCATCTTGCTGAAGTCCTCTAGTCTTTCAATTAAAAAAAAAAAAAATAGGGACCATTGATGTTTCCAGCATGAATATCACACCATACAGTTGTTTTTAGTGGATGCAATGAGGTTTAATGAAATAATTGAGGATCGTTTTCCCAAAACCGACTGTTCTGTTTATTGACATGGCAACTGAGAAAAAAATGGGCTTCATCGCTCATTATCAATTTAGACGAAAAATCTTCAATTTCACCAGACAGCCTTAGGATTGTATTACTGTACTCAACTCGTTGATCATGATCTCTCGGTAGCAATTTTTGGGCTAATTGAATTTTGTACGGGAACATTTTCAAATCAGTTTTCAAAATTCGCCTTAAACTGCGTGCAGAAATGTGTAACTGGGAACCACGTCTCCGAGTTGATGTTTCTGGAGACTCTGCAACACTATCGCGCACCAGAGCCACATTTTCAGCGTTGCGAGACGTCCGTTGTCTTCTGCTGCCGTACCGTACTGTCGAAAATTCGCATGTAAACGATAAATTGTGGTTTTTTGAGACACTGAACGATTAGGATATTTTTGACGCAATTTCCGCTGAATGGCAATAATGGAACGATTATTTTCAATAAATATTGTCACTATTTCTGCTCGTTCTTGTGGTGTATATTTATCCATAATAAAATTTGGACGTCTACACAATACAGTGGTTAAAGCGAAACTGAGCTAAATCTGTTAGTAGTATCAAGCCTCGATGTAAAAGTATACCTTTCTCAGGGAAGGACCAGCACTAGGTTTATTAAAGTTTTTTTGATTTTGACTTTTCCATCTCATCTTGCAAATTCCTGGTCTACCAAAAACGATTTCATGATTTTATGTAAATGGGGTGGGAGAGAGGGAGGAGGAGAGTGGAGTGAAATAATAAATTTTGATATATTTAATGATAGGATTTAATGTATAATTGAAATTTTGAATTCAATTATTTTTTAAATGTGGAATGAAATGTTTTATTTAAAATATTATTCTATAATTAGATTACTTTGTTTGAAGACTGTTGGATATAATATATAATAATAATAAATTATTATTATTACAAATATATACAGCTACCATATTTTGCAAGCTTTAAATGATATCATGTATATAAATTTAAAAACAGAATAATCAAAAACTTAGTGAGGATATTTTTTAGGTCAGAGTTGAGTATTAAACAACGCACTTATGATCTATTTTAGAAGCTAGCTTGTTTTGTAAATTCTTGGTCTTTCGAAAATGATTTGACTGAATGACTCATTACTTTTCCTAATAAACTATTTGTTGTCTTGGCGTTCTCTTGACCTACCTCAACAAACTATTCATTATCCAGACGGTCTCTTAACCTTGATCCTAATAAATTATTCATTGTCCTAGTGTGTTATGGACCTATACCAAATAATAATAATAATAGTTGTTTTAACTGTCAACTGGAGTTTTTACATTAATGTAAAACACAAGTGCAGAAACGCTCATGGACATCATATTTGTCTCTTTATTAATTTTCATTAATAATTTATTGCCCTAGCGTACTCTTGACTTATCCCTATAAATAGCTTATTACCTTAGCGTAATCTTGACCTATTTCAATAAACTGTTCATACCCTGTCATTTTCTTGACCACTCCCAATAAATAATTCCAGCGTACTTTTGACCTGTCTCAATAATAATTATTTATAATATATAAAATATATGAATAAAAAGGTCTTGCTTTTAGAGGCTGGGTTGATGTTTTATTATGCCACCCCCCATTTTTTAATGGGAATAAATGTTCTCTTAAGAAATGCACTCGATATAACAATAAACTTTGATACATATACGTCAATAATTCTATGACTTACCTTTAGTATTATTAAAAGTATGTCTTAAATTTCCAAAGAATTTAAAGTTATTGGAAATGTATGTTTAACTTTTGGGCCTTCCATTTTTCTTACAAAATATAAAAAAATTACAAAAGAAGAGTTTAGAAAGAAAAATAGTCAAAACATGTTCAAATATAGGGACAATTAAACTTATGTGAAGTTCACGTGACAAATATTTTTAAAGAATAATAAATTAAATAGTATACGGAAAGTACTATGTTAGAAATATTATCACTTGTTCTTTTGTATCAAATATAATTTTTCTCAGTATTCGTAATATGAAGTTCCCTAAGTCGTACCTTTAATTCGAGATCATTTTGGGCTTCAAAAGGGCTTGAGTCACTCAAATCAAACCTATCTAGCTCTACGCCTTCAGACTTTTTTTATAATCTTCTTTAAGGTAAAGTTTTCAGGATAACAGAACTCACCCTCTGTTTGCTTTAGTGTAGATTTATTGTTTAGGTTTAACAATAATCTTTCTTTCGGTGTCAAATTTACTGAAATTCTTTTCCATTTTATATATCAAATCAATTTTAGACTTTGTAATATTTTAACTTTACAAAGAGACTACTAAATTTTTAAATTTTCCTTAATTTTCTACAACGACCTAAATTACTTTAATACATTTTATTAATCTTCTTTAATAAATTCTTAGTCTAAAAAGCAGTTTTCCAAATCGAAGTTTGTTTTAAGCTGTAAGAGGTTTTCTGTCATTTTCTTTCGTTTTCTTTCTTATAAACTGTGTGCCTCCATGCGGTATTATTTTCTATGATATGATTGGGGTGCGTGACTACTACGTTTTTTCACTGATTTCACTGATAATTGAAATACTTATATTTCGGGATTATTTCAACTTTAACATATAAATAGTAAAACGGACATTAATTATTAAGCTCAATTGTAATAGACTTAGTAATAGACTAAAATTATTTTAAGCTCCAAACGGCTTGAGTTGCTTAGGTCTTAAAGGTATCAGGCTCTTCCGTTCTATCTTCTTATATATGGTAATGGTACCAAATCGGGGTGCTTTTATTTATTTTGATGTGGAACTTACGTATGTGCTTAGAAGGAATATTTCTTTCGTTAATTGAACCTGTTCAGTGAATAATAATATACTTCTCATTTTTGCTCACATTTTCTAGTTTTTTATTGTGTGGTTATTAAATATTTGCCTTTAAATTAGAAAAGCTTAAGAAGTGTCTAAGACTTTTGGACCTTAAAGCTACATTTTTCTGCATTTTCAGACTTTGCCATTTTCTAAGATATTAAGAAGCAGTAAAGTGCGTAGAATACTAAATTTTAAAATGCCATAGAAGAAACATATATATATGTAATGTTTAAAATAAACCAACTGTAAAATCTAATAGTCTCGTTACCTTAATATTGACGTAAGAAGTTTTTTCAGTAAAATGTGAATTCAAAAAATATTTACTTACCGTGTTGGCGCTGACCCTCTTCCTTTTATGTGTTCTCAATAGAAGAGTAGTCTTATTAGCACTGATATTTAGGGTGTGTGATTTTTTCCTTTTGCTTCTAGTCCAGCTAACCCTGGAGTTTTAGGATGTTTTCTCTTGGCTTTTTGTATACTCTAGTTCAAACTACATATAATTTTTAAGATACTTTTTTCCGTTTATCTTATTCTTTTTACAGTGCTCCATTAGAACAAACGTTAATGTTTTAAAGTCTTTATTTTCTTATCTTGTCTTTTTATACACCCTACTCGACTCATGATATGGACTCGTGGAGAGCATTTTCAATGCGTTTATATTATCTCTAAAATCAGCTACAAATATAATACGTCACTCAATAAGCCCCCGGTCTAACACATATATGGAAACATTATTGACAGACTAATGTGATTTTCGGGTAGTACTAATCTTCAAACAGTACGTGTCAAAGCTTCATAGGTTTCTGACCATTATTTTAGAAGTTACAGTCATTTTAGTTACCACTGTTTTGTAATTTTCAAGACAATGCATAGAAAGGAATTTCGTGTGTTGATTAAACATTGTTCTTTGATGAGGAAAAATACTGTTGGAGCCAGACAGTAGCTTGATAAGCATTATGGGTACTCTATACCAGGGAAATCAATTATTATTAACTGGTATGCTGAATTTAAACGTCGCGACGTCCAAAATCGGCAGTAAAACATAAAACATTATTTATTTATTTATTTTTACTTACGGGTACATCCCTCTGATTACAATAATATAATACAAATTACCACAAAAGAGTTTTAAAAGACCATTTTAGCACTGTGAGATAGCTGACACCTTGGAGATATAAGAAGGTAGTGTCTTTACAATTTTAGATGAAAATTTAGGCATGAGCATGTTGATTGCGAAGTGGGTGCCGCGTTTGCTCATACCAGACCAGAAACAACAATGCGTCGACGATTCAGAGCTCTCTTTGAAGCTGTTCAAGCGAAATAAAAAGGTTTTCTTGCATTGGTATATGACAATGGATGAAGCATGGATCCACCACTATACGCCTGAATCAATGAACTCGTCAGCTCAGAGGACAGCAGCCGGTGAAGGCCATCCAAATTGACCAAAAACCCAAAAGTCACCTGGCAAGAATATGGTATCCGTTTTTGGCAAAAATCAAGAAAAAACGGGCCTACATTCAAAGGAAAAAAGTGCTGTTTCACAAGGACAATGCCCTGTATAACAAAGCAATGAAAACAATGGTTAAATCGGATGAATTACACTTTGAATTGCTTTCCCAATACCGCAATCTTTAGATTTGCCCCCCCCCCCCCGTGATTGCTGGCTTTTTGCAGATTTGAAAAAGATGCTCCAAAGAAAAAAATTTCGCTCAAATGAAGAAGTGATTGCCGAGGCTTATTTGGAGAGCAAAGACAAATAGTTTACCATAATTAATTAATGTATCACTCTTGAAGGAGAATAAAGTGGAATGTCTAAAAATTAATTTGTTTTTCTTAGTTATACCGGAGACTTATTGAGTCTTACCTTAATACTAATGTTAAATACTTTGTTTGTACTTATTCTCTATTAAACTTGTATTATGTTAAGATTTATTTTTATTTTTAGATTCCTTTTCTTTTAAGAAATGTAACATAATAATTCTACAGTTTATCCAAACTATTTAGATCTCTTCCAACTGATTGCTTTAATTGCGAGTAAAAATCCATCGAATGATCTAGATCTTTTTGAATTACTTTCGTATCTATTTATCTTAAAATTATGACATTTTTATATAAAAATCATTAGTCTCGGGTTTCATATTTAAAGATTTTTTAACAAAAGGTTCACTAAATTCTCAATTATTTTCAGGTTTGGGTTACATGTTAGTAATATACTCCAGGCATCCTTTTACACAGTATACACATAGTAAATAACTCCTTAAGGCTTTGAAATAAGTTTCTCTTTGAAGCAAGTGGCAACGCTGTCTTTCGCTGTTCGATTTCTGATTTAGCTCAAATAAATGTTTATTGTTATTGTTAGAGTTATTTAACTCGGGGAATTACATTTACTAATTGCTTTGTTTACACCTCAGCAATGGTTGAACATAATTTTGGCAAAATGATCTTTCTTTTGTGTAGCTCGAAACAACTGTGCAAGTTTTGACCGGTCGAATCTTGCCTGTTCTTTCCTGCACTTATTAGTTTAAGGAATTTATCTGATTATTACGTATAACATAGCATAGATATTTGGTTTATGTAATATTGACTCCTTTAAACCAATAATCGTTTTTATTCACTTAATTATACTGTTGTGTTGATTTTTATTTTACAATAACGCAACGAAAATATAATGAGAAAATATCCTCATATAGAATCATAACAAAGAAAAAATAGTTAGATAACAATCTTACTATTTTTTCTTTGTTATGAAAAGCAGACGCAGCTTCTGACTAGAATTCTTTAAGTACTTAAAAATAATAAAAATTCTAAAATATTAGCAATTAAATACATAACTAGTTAATATACTAAGAAATATTCCCTATTTCAGTTTTCATTAAAAACACCCATTCCTAAAACTGTTTACAATTCCATCCAATTTGATCACGTCGACCCTTGTTTGTCTTCCATCTACAGCAGAGTAGCAAACATGCGCAATTCTCACGTCTCCGATTTCTGTAAGCCAGTGAAAATGCCCATTTTATCGATTCGTCGTGTCAGATGGGGTGACAGGCCAGTGGCGTACTGTGCGAAGGGCGTGACGTCGAAATGCTTTCATACGGAGGAGGGTATACCTGGAAATGATGATGCCACCATTGAATAATTGACTGAAATGCCGGTGATATTGATTCGCGGAATCGTACTTAATTATTTAGGTGTTATGGATTTATGTTATTTGAATATTCTTTCATCAAAAGTAACTCTTATTATTAATTTTATTTACTTTGAATAAATTATACAAGAAGCAACAAAGAAACAATATTGGAGTATCATAAATAAACAATTTCAAAATATAAAAAATAATTATCTAAAAAAATATCTACAAACTAACTAACTACAATCATAAAATAGCAAATTTGTATGTTGAATATTTTCAATACAGTTATACGAGAGATATATATAATGCGACATTTTTAACCAACATTAATTCCTAGTCTTCCTCATTTAAAACCATCCATTCATCCAACTAATTATCCCGAACGAAGACATCCAAGAAAGGACATAATATCATACACAAAGGAAAAAAAGATGGCCAATTATGATAACATCTCTAGAGTCATCCAATTATCGCCCAATTATAATTACAATTATGCCATCCTGATCCTATATTTTTAAACATCAATTTTTTTTTCTTACGAGTAAAAATTTCAAAATATAACAATACGATGATTTCCTAAAGCTGTCAGTAGTTACACCTTAATTTCACGGCGTCTATTTCTGGAAACAAACAAATACCTTATTTACCAATTTGGATCAATAATGTATATAAATATTTTAGCAGTGGGTGAAGGTAAATTTACTGTCTAATTTGCAAAACTCGATATGGCAAATCCAAACATAAGGCTGCATTGTTCAGTTTTCTTTGGTATATGCTGACTCCAACAATTCATTCCTACTGCTTCAGCTAAGTGATAATACGGACCTTAAATTGCACCGGTCCATATAAACCTATTTGGAGGCGATCTTGCCACATAAGCATCATTCCAAAAGTGCAGAAATGCAGTTTCATCAAAAAGTACAGAATACTAGAAAGTAAACTACATTAGCACCATTATTATTTAATACTTCTTGTAAATTAATGTCTGTATTTTCACTTATTTAAAAGTTTAGAATAGAAAACTTGTTATATATTTTTATGCAGTACATCAAGAATTATATCTAGTAGCGCTGATATCAGAAAATGTAGTTCGGCAACAATGTGGTAAATCACAAGCATATAATAATCCAATCACTATACATAATTCCAAATAACTGTCAGTCATTATTAAATCATCATTTCAATATGTAAATATGTTGGAAAATGTTGATCACTACTACAAGTATTTGTTACGTTTTGTTTCTACTCATAGAGTCAATCAAAACAAGTTTTTTTTTTAATGAACCTCGATTAAATTTACATATTTATTATTTTTATAAAACTTTTAATACATTATTGCGTCATTGAAACCTTCACAACTGATTGCCGGCCTTTGGTCTTCTTATTTAAACGATACATTAACACATATGTTGAGAAATGTTAACTTTAGTGTAAAGTTTTTGTAGTCAACACTAATGCCAAAAATTTATATTCGACCAACATCACCAATTGCAATCCCATCTGGCATCGATTTATTAGTAACAAGTGAACGTTTCCGTTCCGAGGTTTCAGCCGTAAGACGTGTGGAGGATTAATTGTGATTTTTACAATTTCATTAAAACCTCTGGCCTCGGAGCGTAGAAACCGTCGCTCGCCGCTGACACCGTTTTTGCTTAATGGAAACTTCGAGAAATTGTTGTGTCAATTAATTGCAATAACGCAGTTTAATTGAATTTTTAGTCCGAATACTTGGGTGCGTGCAGGAAATTCCGTTGGCCGCTAGTTTTGTATTTTCATCTTTTTAGTAGTTTAGGTGAAAGTGGTCGCAAGGTCGCAATGTAAACATATGGTGTTGCGATCGAAATGTAGGTTAATTTTAATTAGGCGTTAGCAATTATTGCATATTACATTAAATTATAATTTTAGCTTATATAGAAATTTATAGCTTTATTGTGTATGCAATTTTTTAGCCTTAGGAAATTGAAATTGAAATATAATATTCAATCAATTGGGTAATTTCAGGAGTGTAAAGATATAATAAAGATAAAGCTTCCATTCTACAGTACGTAAAAATTTATTTTGAATTTGTTCTATTTTATATAAACTTAGAATTGAGAGGACCTCACAGTGGTCACGTATTCCAGATGACAACTCTTTAGACGTATGTAAAGCAAAGCCCAGAATTCTTCTTATTTTGTCACAAGTAAAAGAAATATGATTTCAAAAATTTAATTTTTCTTCAAGTAAAAATTCTAAATCTTTCATAAATTTTTCTTTTTTAAGATTTAACCCATCAATCATATATGATCGTTCAGTATAGCTTTTACTTCTCGAATAGAATATTATCGACTTCCACATGTTGTTTCAAAATAACAAGTTTGTGTGACATCACATGTTAATGCATGTTAAATGGTCTTGTAACTGCAATTCAAGTAATGGCTCTGATAGAATGATTTTAAATATATTAAGATTGCCGGTATAGAATTTTTGATTACATTCTAAATATCGTTTATTAACAAAATAAATAAAAGAGGACCATAGTATGATATATTTACAATACTTATTCATTTCGAATGTAGAATAATTAAAATGTATCATTCAAGAATTTGATAAAGGGATCATTAATGACTTGAGATTAGATTGAAGGTCTTCAATTCGCTCATATTTGATGGTCACCATATTGTTCCTTAAGCAAGCGATAATTTCATTTTTTTTATTCAAACTCCTCACCATATCATCAAACACATCAGATAACCTGTGGAGCCCCCAAACTAACTTAGGTTCATAATTATTAATTTTCACACTATGACTTCATCATTGAAACCCTAAAGGCTTAACAAAATGTTATGATTTACTCGGTCAAATTATTTGAAAAAATCTGTATTTATTGCATCTACTTATTTGATAATTGTTTTTCGAAGCATTTGACACAAGTTCCCTGTAAATTATTAACAGACCTCCTACAAATCCGTGTTACTTCGAAGAAATCACTTGAGACATCAAAGACCGTTGCTCTGTCACAAATTTATGGAAAAGTTTGGGAATTACGGTTAGTACTGACTGACCGACTAAGACATAATCATTACCAGGAAATAGCAAATACTTTTGCGGATTTTGAAGGCAATTTCTCTGTGAGAAATAATAACGCATTTGACAACGAATTCTTCAATAGAGTGAACTTAGAATCCTTTAAAAATATTCCTAAAAGTATTCTATAATCTTTCAAATATAATATGACCCAATTGATAATTTTAACTAAACCCTAAAAACGTTGCCTAACGTCGAATGTATTTTATTTCTAAAATAAACTACCACATAGTAACTCGCTTTTATCATCTTCAATAATCCAATTAAATACGAGGGTGCGTTTTTAAGTTCGCGGCTTGGAATAGAAGGGGATGAAATAATATTAAAAAATTATTTTTCATTTATGATATATGCAACCCTAATACATTTCTCAGATCTATGAATGAATTTATGAATACTTCTTCATAGGTAGAAAATTTCTTTCCTCGAATTTTTTCTTAAACGTCTAATCGTCTTCAATTGGTTTCCTGCCTTGCTTAAAAAGGTTGTACACTTGTATACCATGTTTTTTCCTGGACAAGAGTTCCAGTAAACAGATGACATCTCTTCCACTGTGGTTTGAACACTTTTCCAAGCGTGGTAAGGAACTTTATAACGGCACAGAACTCTATTTTCTTCATACTTCAAAATTTCTTCCTGATTGAGTTGCTTGATCGACGATAGTTCAAAGACCTCATTATGATAATACTCGAGATATATATATATATATATATATATATATATATATATATATATATATATATTAATGATTAGTCACTGAACACGTTAGGACCTGCGCAAACGCCCCCTACGCCCTCCATCCCCTCCATTCCGCGAACCTAAAAACGTACCCTCGTATATTAAGATAACGAGACTGTTAGATTTTCAAATTTGGTTTATTTAAAACTCTACACTACATATGTGCTTGAATCAATTAAATATTAAGGTAATAAATGCTGTTTTGGTATTTTGGACACATAATCTAGCTTCAAAGAAAGCATAAAACGTGTAAAAGAATAATCAGAACAATGTTAGCAAATAAATTAATTGAACAAAAACAGATGTATTAATACGTTAAAATTATATAGGATCTTTATATATTTAATGATCAATAAGATAATACATTCAAGCAATCAAAATTATCCCTAATACTTATAAAATTTTTATAATCTTTGTTTACTACTTCTTAAAATAAATATACTTTATAATTATCAACTATCTTTATGTTGAATTAAATATTAGCGTTTTCAAACGTCGTCATTTTGTGGTACTATGTCACCAATGGCAAGAATTGTATAGTTTTAGATTCATTGGTGAATTGTTTCCATATACCTGGCTAGCTTTTCACATAACTTAATCCTAATAGTCCACCGGTGTTATGTCGTACGATATTGGCCAAGTAACATCACAATTTGTTGTAATAATTCGTCCAGGAAAAACTGTTTTACGAGCAGAATTAGGTACTGCAGCATCTATGATCAATATCATTGAGTTCAGACCAAAAATTTAAATAATTAGTTTTTGGTCATCACTTCCATCTAAAACAAGAAAAAGGCTCCACAGTTACCTATTCAATTAAATTATTTGTGTCAAATTCTAGCCGCTATCCATGGAATTTAGTTCTTTAGTCAATATCAGGAGGTTGTAAATTGGTTAGCCGAATCTTAATAATAATAATAATTTATTGATCCTCATCACATTTGTGTTACACAGCTCAACGGGTATACATATAGACGAAACTGAAATAAGAAGTTAATTACATAGAAACATTGTCCAGCAGGAAGATTTGTGGCTTAATACAATAAGAATAACATAACAATGTGTCACGATATAAATAAACATAAATCCATTAAAATTTATTTGGAGTATAAATAAAAACAAACAATGCATAAATAATTAAATAAATAAGAAACAACGATATTTGTTGCATAAATAAAAACATATGCTGGATGGAAACAAACAAATTAAATAAATAAGTAAAAACAATAATTGTTGTACAAATAAAAACATATGTTTGACGGAAACAAACGAATTAAAATAAATAAATATACATATAGGTAAAAACTTGTATAAATAAAAACATAAGTTGGACGGAAACAAACAAATTAAAATAAATATATTTAAAGAAATAAGTAAAGAATCTCTTAATAAAACTTTTGAATAATTCGTCAATTTTGAACATCTGTTCGAAAGGCATTAAAGAATTTTATACCAGTAAAAGTATCCCTTCTGCGAGTATTATATTCATGAAATTGATTTTGATTAAATTTGCCAATATTGCTCCTCATATATATCAAGTATTCTAAACTATAAATACATGGAAGAGTAAGAATAAGGAAGTAAGGAATTTAAAATTTTTAATAAGTAAGAATTCATTTAGAAATTAACGTCTTTAGTTTCTTTTAGCAAACATTATATAAATTTTATATTCCTTTAAATTCCTTTCTTCGCCGCTTTTTTATTATTAATATAATCTTTACATAACTCAAGAACACATACATATTATATTAATTTATTTAGAAAAATCAAAATCATGAGAAATACATCAAAATTTAAAAACATTGTTTAAAAAAATACATAGTACATCTCAACATACCGAATTTTTGATCTGTCCTAATCGATGTTACATTAGACAAGCGTGTTCTTCATCTATATCAATAAATAATCGATTAACCTACATAAGCCATGGACAACCTCGACTAATAATGCATTATCCTAGCATACTCCTGAACTTCAACTTAACCTTAATGGAGATTATTGCAGTTACATGAACTCCGCCCAGCTTCACCCATCCAGAATGTATGTTTTGTATGATATTTTTGTATATTTATATGTATTTTGTTGGAAAGGAAGTCAAAGTCTAATTACCATAAATAAATAACCTAATAATTGTAAAGAACCTAGCTAATTCTTTAACTAAAAATGTTCCTTTTGTTGAAAATGGTCAAGAGTACACTGCGTAAATATGTTATTAAAAAAAGTCGAGAGTTAGATAATGTTAAATATTAAAGGTAAAAGAGGCTTCGAAGAGTTCTTATTCGGAACTAAAAGACGAAGAAAAAGAGTAATTGATTTCATCTTTTAGGGATCTATTGGAGATTAATTGCTTCTTATATGAGGATGTGGTATTTGTATAGTAAGCCAGAGAGAGTCAAATACTAAAATACATAGGTACATAAGCTCAACCTTCGAGGTGTGAAGTCTGTAGATTCGTGGGGGATGGTGAATTAAAGAGAGGTTGATCGTCGGGTAAGGAAACCAAATTAATATTTGGGGATGTGGTTAGAAATCAGAAAAAGGATTTTGATTTGATCAGGTTGAAGGAGTGTGATGGGATGAAAGCTGGATAATAAAGTAAAAAAACTGTTAACGGTGGGGGCTTCTACTTCGTTATACATCATAATTCACAAATGAAACACATGTTAACTTTGTTTGTATAACTGGAACCTGATTTAGTTATTATATTTTCTACAATTTCTACAACGTAAAGGACTTTAACACATTTTCATTTTCAACTTCTAGTTTGAATAATAATTTAAAAATAGGAAAATATTTCGTAAATCTGCAACAATTAGTCTTACTAAGACTACATATTAAATCACTTATTGAAAGAAATACTTCTCTGGCTAATACCTCGACAGACAATGAATTATACAAAAGTAATATGCTTGTTACAAAGAGCACAGCTATCAAAGCAACACTAGTTTGAATACATTTTATACTAGTTTGAAAATGACAAGTTGAAACTATCAAAACTATAGTCACTAAATAATGTCCCAGTTGTACAAATTTAAAAAGGGTTTCATTTATGAATAAAGTAGAGATAGATAAATTATAATTCTGATTTTTCATACTTCTAGAAAGTATTGTTCTATAAAAAAATAGTATTATTATGTAGTCATGAATATCGAATCTAACGGATTTTAATATGTGTCTATGTATATGGTAATGTAATTGTCACGTGTAAAAATGTCCGTTGGTTATGAACAGTCATTTCTTTTAAAACATTTAACGCGACATTTGAAAAAAAAAACTATTTGAAAGTTTGTTATATGAAAGTTGTCCTAAGAAATTATTCCCTTCGTATAGGGAAAAGAAATAAATATATGTGTCCTACAACTCTTCGCCAGTATCATGAGAATGCCTTCCTTCATCAGTCCCTAAATACTCTACCACCCATTTAGCGTTGGGTCTTATTTAATTGGGGAACGTTTTAGAGGTATGGACGAATCAATCTATACAAAGAAACCGAACGAGACGCGCGAATTTTTTTGTTAGAAAAAAAACGCTTGACTAATTTTTGCCTACCTCGAAATGAAAAAAAACAATGACTTGTAATGGCGTCTTGATGTTCATTTTTTGTAAAACATACCGCAATACTTTATCAAAAATGCTAAAACAGCTGAAATTTCTTTCTACCTAAGTTGCTCATATAATTTGCGATTAGAAGATCGACATAAACAGCCAAACCATAAAATAAATCGATGAACTGGCTAGCTAATAACAAAATCTAAAAGTTTAAATAAAACACTTTATAACTTTGTTTTACCACTATATTTTGGATAACTGCGACTAGTTTCGATCATAAGCTAATCATTATCAAATCAGTGGAGTTACTTTGATTATCTCTTGCTGGCATAATGAATTCACATAGCAATTAAGCAACATTGTGACGCCTTCCTCTGTCTACCTTGGGATCAAGCAGAGCCACCAGGCTTTTGCTTGACGAGAAACTTTAAAAGTGACATATTTAATAAAAATGTTTCATTCTGGAAACAAATAGGCAATAAGAGTGAAAGATCATGTGGACGTGAACATGTGAAGTCGAAATTTTTGTATACATTTATAGAATATTTGTAAGTTTTTTGAAATTGTTATATTCCCACAATGGATAAATAAATAAATATCAGTATCAATATTTTGACCCGTTTCATCAACTTAAGCGTGACATCCATTATCGCAGAACTGCCCAGGTGGTTCAGGAGGAGCTGCATAAAGTTCTTCTTGGCTTTTAAAAAATCAACCACCTGCAAGGTGGTACGGGGACCAGTTCTGCTCTAGCTTCTTAGCGATCAGCACCGTCATGATTTTGCTGAAAAATGGGGCCAGTGGCGGATTATGGGCCATTTCTTTGTCCAGGAAGGTGTAGAGCTTCTCGGGGACGAGCTGTTCCCCATTTCGTAGGCCATGTTCGTGTATTTGTCTTCCTCATCCATAATATCTTCGAGAGTGACATTCTCCTTAGCAATAATGGTCTCGATATGAGATGAAGACGAGTAATTGCGCTCCCAAAACATTTTGGCAATTTATAGTGATAAATGTACGATTTTTAAATGTAGAGGCGGGTTAGGTGCATCGGATTGGAACCCCCTTATCTTGAATCACTGAAGTCCTGTTCGGGTAACGAGCCGGAGTCACTGATCGTAAAAAGCATATCACTGTTTTCAACGGTTTTCCAAATCGGTAACGACTCATCTCCCATCAAAATAAATAGGTTAAATTTAATAATAAATTTCATTTCCCTATCAACCACTGATGCGATTCAAAATGAACACAAACCGGTCTGTGGCTTGTGTTGACAAGAATGTCATAATTCAAATTACTTATAAGTATAATTTAATAAAATAAACGGGTTACAATTTAACAATGTTTATTATAATTCTGTTCCATATTTTACATACTTACTTTACCAAATTAATCATAATGATAATTCCGACCATTACTACGTAAATCATGATATAGTAAATTAATGGATTAACGGGTATGCGTCTAGGTCTGCTTAAGAAAACTCTGCTAAATTCTTGTTCTCTAACTGTGACGGCTGTTACAACCTACAATATGATATTATTTAAGTATAAACATATTTACTATAAATTATAAAATTAATATATCTAATTTGTTTCAGGTATGCACCTTTAATGTGGATATTATCTAACTATAAGGATATCGTACAAAACAGAACAGGTAAAGTGGTTATCGATAATTAATTTTACTTACGAAATAAATTATTTGAAGCGCTACTTTTATAACAGTCTTTCGGTACTGCTGAATTATATTATTTTAGAACTAATACTTCTCATTTATATTGATTACATTATTAAAATAATTTCTTTAAAATGTCTTTATAAGATATTTCTAGATAGTGAAAGTACATGATTTAATAAATTTTATACATTTGTATATATAAATTCAGCTTGTTATTGTTCTCTTTTAATAATGATAAGCTTAAACTTAGGCCTTAATGACGATCGATAACAAGATCCTTCAATCATACATCTACATTTATGTGTGTAAATGGGTTTCATAGCCCCCTCTAAAACGGTGAATGTACCGTTCACTAATCCGATTACAGACTTGGTATTAAGAAGATTATGCGAAACATTCGAATCGTAGAGATTATACACGTAAAATATCCGGCTCAAAATAAATATCTGTACTAAACATGCAACGAATGCCAAAAATTCACACACTTATAAAAGGTTAACATGCTTAATAACGGTTGTTACTCCACTAGAAATTTTATATAATAAATTTGAGCGGCTTTTAGTAAATTATTACGTACATCCCTTCCTCGTAAAGGGCACATGGATGTTGAGAGAACAAAAAGAGTATTTAAGTCTACGAACGTGAAACCCCCAGAGACGCCCACGAATCTATCGATTTTTAGACGGAAATGAAAACACCGGTGCCAGTGGCGTAGAGACGCGTACGGGGTCAATATCGAAAGTGATTGCTTTGGCGAATGTAGTCCAGGATATGTTGTTCAATTGGTTCGTAATTAATTTAAGCATTAAATTAATTAATTATACAATCGTATATTCCAATTAATAATATTAAATCGAGTAGTTTAATTAATATCTTTATCAAAAAAAACTTGTTTATTTTTTAGTAGGAATAGTTTTTCATTTTATAAGATATTGAATAAGTAACATATGATAATTGAAATCGCGTTTTCAAATATACAGATGCAAAAATATTAATATAAATTATCGAAATGTATGCACATAACAATCATATTTAAAAGTAGATTAGAAATCTAACCAATAAGGTTATGAAAAGGGCTAACCTCGATAGTCATTAATTAGAAAAAAATCAATATTATTTAATAATTAAATAAACATATTATTCTCCCTCGTATTCAGGGCTGAAGATATTCGCTTTTGCCTTTGAATATGCAATAGAATTTATGTTGATTTAGATAATTATGTCACTGACATACATACTTATTTTTTTAAATCTGAATTGCAACTAATTAAATAACTGAGGTGTAATTTTATCAACTACAGATACAATTACATCATTTGTTGATTTAATCATAGCTTTTTCGTTGCCTTTGTTTGAAAAGCTTTTGGGCTATATTTTTATATCAGTCTTTTACAAAAACAATATTTTTGCTTTATGTAACCTCAAACTTATTTTTTTTGTAGAACGTAGCGTGGACTATAAAATAGGCTTATCTCCAATACTTTGATGTTAGAACGATGTGTTTTTTTTCTGGGATCTACTGAATTTATTTGCCAACATCGACGTTATTTTATATGCTGGTGATAACATAATACAAAAAAAGATCAAAAAAGAATGCTGAATGCAGGTATTTATAGACTCATCCTTCATATTTTGGACTGCTTTGCTTACATACGATAAAAATTTCTCCCACATTAATCGGATTATACTAGACCTATGCATATGCCTGATGAATCCACTGTATAGCGAAACAATTGTCACCATGTTCCGATATTGAAAACTGTGTAAATTCTCAACCAGAGCCTTTATTTTACTACATATCTTATTTCATTTCTGTAATTATTTATATTTTGTGAATTGTACTTTGTATTTGGACATTTTAAGTGAAATAGATTATACTTATTCCTTGTACTAAATTCAATATTTTAAACTAAATTTTAACTAAGATAACGATCCAAAATAGTTTTTAGTTTGAAAGGAAACATTTTAAATGGTGGGTTGCATTAAATGAATTTTTTAGAACATATCGCAATCTAGTGTGTTATATGATGGAGAGGTTTTTCATATTTTCTTAATTTATTGTTTATTCAAATAGTTCTGGCACGCGTTTTCCAATGCTTAGGTTACGATAAGGTGCTGAGATTCGGGAACCTAATGATTGTACCTTAGGCGTAAAAACACTTACGTTCTTATAGTTTTGTCTGGTTTTCTTGGTAAAATACGTTGTAATACCATATAGCCATGTAGCTTCTGAGTTTTAAAACAAAGCTTTAGCATACCTCAAAACATTACAAACAACAATTCTGTTAACCATGAAATTATATTCATTTCTTAAATACAAGTTTATACATGATGATAACATGATAGGTTTTCTTATGATACTTATTAATTTAGATATCTGTATACTCAATTCTATTCCACTTCTCCACATATTCAATCTTGCACTAAAATCTAACACATTTCCGAATTGCTGGAAATTAGCTAGGGTTTGTCCAGTTATTCAAAAGCGGTGACAAATCGAATGTAGAAAATTACAGACCCATTGCTATTTTATTCAATTTCGTGAAGTCTTTCGAAATTTGCTCATTTGCCCAGATTTATTCATCAATCAAAGAATATATTTCTCCTTACCAACATGGTTTTATTGAAAAAAGTATATTTCTCATGCACTAGATGTGATATATACCGATTTTTCGAAAGCCTTCGATAGAATTAGCCATTCAGTTATTTTAGAAAAACTGTACAGCTTCGGATTCAGCGCAAGCTTCGTAGACTTTTTTAAATCTTACCTAACTAACAGACCTTACTTTATTTTTTATAATGGGTTTAAATCCGAAATTTATACTGCTTCTTCCGGTGTACCTCAGGGCTCTAATCTTGAACCATTACTTTTTACTTTATTTAACAATGATCTAACTGCCCACATAAATTGCAAAAGCTACAATTTGCTAATGACTTGATATTATATACACGGATCAATTGTATCTCAGATTGCAATTTTCTCCAATTAATATTATATCCAACTGGTGTAAAATAAATAAGTTACAGGTCAACATTGATACGTGTAAAATAATGTCTTACAAAAAAAGAAAGATCCGGTTATATTTAATTACACATTAAATAATAATACATTGTCTAGATGTAATACTTATAAGGATCTTGGTATCTTATTTGATTCTCAGTATTCATTTGTCAACCAAACAAATTCAATAATATCATCAGTAAATATAATTCTAGGTTTCATTATTCGAAATTCTAAGTCATTCATCAATTATTTGCTACATTTGGTGAAGAATAACACTTGTAGAAATATATTTCTTGAGTTGCGTGAAGATTCTTATAGTAAAATTGGATTGAAACACTATCACTTTCTTCATAAATTTTGTAATTAGTTAAGAATCAATTTTAAGAAAACCGCTTGTTATGTTTATGTGTCGAACTTGACAGTTCATTACCAAAGTAATTGTAATTTTATACAACTTGAAAGAATACTCTTCCAAATCAGTTAATATAAGGATAGAGCAGTTAATATAAGGATAAGCAGTTATAAGTATTTTTCAAGGATGGAAAAACATAAGTAATCCTATTAAAGTAATTAGAATGGGAAAACAAACTGTAAATTAAAATCAACCACCTAAATTAATTTTTCATATATGGTTTAACAGTGGACTAATTCAACCTGTAAAACGTAAAAGAAATGCTCACTTTTTATATATATCTACTGGTTTACCTTTTGCCTATCGAAATTTTTAATTTAAATTTAAGGAACAAATATATTCAGAGTTCATTCGGAAGTTTAATCGTGAACTTATTAAAAATCCAAAA
Organism: Ontholestes murinus; assembly: GCA_963969525.1. Lineage (NCBI taxonomy): Eukaryota > Metazoa > Arthropoda > Insecta > Coleoptera > Staphylinidae > Ontholestes > Ontholestes murinus. The sequence goes on from OZ018391.1 coordinate 54,945,024, forward strand.
AGGTTTTGGAATGAATACTGGTTGAGCTACACTCTTGATGGAACGAGATATGTAAATTCGATGAGGTAAAATACTTGTTAAGAAGATCCATAATATATTTAATTTCAATTGCCTGACACTTGTCAGTGTTTTACCTCATCGAATTTTGGAATTATATAAATAGCAAAAATAATTGCAATAAATACCCTTCCGAAATATCTTTTAATGACGAACCATGATCCATCGGATATGGATGCGTTAATCTTTTTGCTGACTTTTTTGCTTCTGTCTATAGTGACAATAAATCATCTAAAAATCATATTCGTATAATAGGCAAGTTGATTGTTCATCATTTTCATTTGATTTAAAGGACATTCTGGAGGCTATATCATCATTAACAGCATCTTATAATAATTGTGGACCCGACGGTATTCCCCATTATTTTTTGCAGAATTGTCGAATTACTCTATTTGTTCTTCTGCATATATTATTTTGCAAGTTAGTTTCTACTGAAACTATACCCAATGTTTGAAAATATAGTCTTATTACACCTTTATTTAAATCTGGTGCCCATGACGTTATAAATAACTAAAGAGGAATATTGTAGTGAAAATAAACACACATTTTGAAAATATTAGTTATTTACAACTTTAATATATAAATAAAGAGGAATAGCTGTCCAGTCTACAATTCCTAACTTGCTTGATTATTTAGTAAGTAAACAGTTGCAATGGGCATGTATACAAATTTTTATCAATCAACAAGACGGGTTTACCCTTAATAAATCAACAGTAACCAATCTTTTACGTTTTAATTCGTGTTTGGTTCATGCTCTAGAAAGTGGAAGACAGGTTGATACAGTTATAATTATACTAATTATGCAAAGGTTTTCGATAGAATAAATCATTCAGTACTTATTTCCAAAATCGAGGCACTTGGATTTGGTATTTAAGTTTTTAATTGAATATCCAGTTTTCTTAAAGGTCATACGCAATTGGTTAAAATTATCTCTAAACCTATTATTGTTACATCTGGGGTACCGCAGGGTACTCATTGCGGTCCCATTCTATTTCTATTATTTATTAACGACATTGGTGAAGTAATTCAAATTTTCTACTTTTTGCTGATAATTTAAAATTGTTCCATGTAATTAATAATGTTACTCACTATAATCAATTAAATTATGATATGTAAGATACAGACGTGGTGTCAAGATAAGTGTTTATTTTTAAATTTAAAAATGTACTTCATTAATTTACCAAGAGTAATACTCCTTTAAATTTTACATATACAATTGATGGCGTTCCTTTAAAAAATATTAATTACGTTTCTGATTTGGGTGTCTTGTTTGACACCAAAATTACTTTCAATTTCCATATTGAGAAAATTTGTAATCTGGCATTTAAAAAACTTAGTTTTATTAGTAGATTTGCTAGAAAATTTTCTCCATTTTGTCAAAAGATGTTATTTTGTTCTTGCCCGATATTCTTCCCCTTATAATGAGTGCACAAAAATCCAACTTGATGAAATTCAAAATAAATTTATAATTCTCTTAAATATCGTTTTGATGATGTATAGATGTATAGATATGTGTGTTCTATTTATACTTATATTCGGCAATATTGAATAGAATGAGTTGTTATGCAGAATACATTTTAATTGTGCTAATCGTCACATAAATAGAAATACTGAATTATTCGGATTAGAGTTCCATCATACGTAATCTGGATCCAATAGTCCCCTTAAAAGAATGATGCATTTTTGTAATTATATTTTTAAGAATAATAACTTTAATTTATTTTGTGAAAATTATCATACTTTTAAGATTAATTTAAACTTGTTAGATTTAAGTTTTACGAATTAATTTTATTTTGTCTAAAATTTTGCACACAAATATATTTTATCTACGATCGTACAGAAAGTAGACGCTTTTTGCTTAATTTTTCATTGTAAAAGTGGCTTTTTAAAGCACTAGTGCTTTTTTGCGTTTTTATTGCACGGTAATGTCAAACTGTTTTTATTGCACAGAAATGTCAAATTTGACAGATGAATATATTTCGACGAAAAACTTAATTTTTTATTAATTGATACAAATAACTAATAAACTATAAATAAAATATATAATACAAAAGAAATGGCAGATTTAAGAACTCTGAAGATTTCATTTAATGCAAGTCGAAGCGATTACAATGAAGCGAACATTTTTTCCATAAATAATAATGGCGGCGGCCGACATTTGTGCAACTTGTTTACTGGTTGCTAAGTAACGCTTTCATTAGTGAACTGCGGGTAAAATATGTTTTCATTAATTGAATTATTAAAATGACATTAAAATATTACTCATAAGAATATATTCTTTGAAATCCTTTACGATCGAAGATAAAATTTTGTAAGGCACACGTGTAAAAAGTTTCTTTATTGCACTCCTGGCTTTAAAAAAACTCGCTCGTTCCTCGCTCGTGTTTTTAAACGCCAGTTCGTGCAATAAAGCATCACTTTTTACACTTGTACCTTAAATAACTATTATATTTACTATGTATAATTGGAGAATTCCGTATTAAATGATTATTATTATTAATACCAAATTGAACACCACATGGGGCAGATCGAACCAATCAAGATTTTCAAAAAAGGAAGAAGGCTCAATCTCCTAAAAGGATTAATATCTAGTCCTTCTAGAAGATTGAGCCTTCTTTTTTTTTTTAGCGAAGAGGGACTGCTCCTAAAAAATCGGCACGATTTAATCCAGGCCGACATACCATAATCGCAGATATTTCCGGTATTAAATATAAACATGGAATGTAACAAGTGTTTTTCTTCACCAAATTTATATATTCGGTTCCATCAAGAATGTAGCGGAACAAGCATCAACTGTATTAAAACTGGTTATAAAAATTTAATGTAATCATTTTTAATAAACGGTCATAAATTATTGTTAAATTAATTTTATTAAAAGGTAAAAAGTAGAGTTTTTCTGCAAATAAAAACCAACAGTTTTTTAAACTTTAACTGTATTGTATACACATTGTAATAATAATAATTTAGTGATATTATAAGTACTACACTTTAAATTTATAATGTTTTGAACTTGTTTTTTTCTAAAATGATAGTGTTACGTAGGGAATGAAATGATAAAATTCGTAATAAAATAATTCCACTTAGGTGTAGTGGATGAATTTTGGCAGAGCTTACCAAAAAAGAAAACGTGGCCTTTTCAGACATTCTTGCAGTAGAAAATGTTGCAATGGTAAAACTCCAGGTAGAACAAGCTGATGATTTAACCAGGCATTTACTATTTGGGTGGTTTCATAATAAAAAACTTCCTCTACCTGTTTGACACTCTCTGATATCAAATTTTGCATTTGCTAGTGATATCTTTTTTTGAATTACATCGACATTAACGTACACCGCTATCATCCATGTTAATTTGGAATGTTGTGGGACGCATTTTAAGACAAATAAAAGCGTTTGGAACAATTAAGTGACTTAACATTTTATTTATTTATTTATTAACTTTATATGATCTATTAAAAAAATAAACGGAAACATACATACATAAAAATTGAATCATTTCAAAATTTGGTGCATAGATCTTGAGGGCGGAGTTCACGGGTTCGTGTAAGCTCGAGATGATATATATTGCAATATTTGGATCATTTCTGGTATATACCTTCAAATTTTGAAGACCTTATTTTATATCAGTGTGACATTTTATATTTTTTATTTTAAATATTATTAGCTTCTTTTTACTTTAAGGGTGTGCATCAAGTTACTTAATCCTCTATCCTCCGAATATGGGTTTTGAATCAATTTTTTTTTTAGAAAGTTTCATTAAGTTTTTCAGGAATTTTCTTAGAGACTTCTAGAATTTTCTTCAGTTTTTTTGTAGGTTTGTAGAAATTTTTTTAATTCCATTTTTCAAGAGTTTTCTTAAGAGCCTCTAGAATTTTAATCAATATAAATTTGTAGAACTTCTTAGCAACTTTCATTGTATTTTTGAAGAAATTTCAAGCGTTCTTGAATTTTGTAGATTTCTAGAATTTATGGTAAGTTTAATTCAATATTTCAGATATTTTCTTAGAGAGTTCTAGAATTTTCTTCAGTTTTTTTTGTAACACTTTCGAGTATCCTTAATTCCATTTTTTTTTTTAATTTATGTGCCTCTAGAATTTTCCTCAATATTTTTATGTAGATTTCAAGAACTTCTCAGCAACTTTCATCATATTTTTGAAGAACTTTTCTAAAGGATTGTTGAATTTTGTAGATTGCTAGAATTTTTTAGAAAATTTCTTCAGTTCATCAAGAATTTTTCTAGTGTGTTCTAGAATTTTCTTCAGTTTGTTGTTTTTAAATTTTTAGAAGTTTCCATTAACTTCAATTCCATTATCTAAGAATTTTTTATGAGCCTCTACAATTTTCTTCCTTTTTTTTCTAGATTTCTAGAACATCTTAGAAACCTTCATTACACTTTTTAAGAATTTTTCTAGGGTTTTTGAATTTCAATATTTTTTGTAGATTTCTATAACTTTCCAGAATCTCGCATTCAATCCTTCAAGAATTTTTTTAGAGTTATAAATAATTTTCTTTAGATTTTTTTGTAGATTTCATCACATTTTTGAAGAATTATTCTTGAATTTTTCTTAATAATCTTTGTAGATTTCTAGAACTTTTCAGTTACTTTCATTCCATCTTTCAAGAATTTTCCTCACTTCATTTGTAGACTTTTAGGACTTTTCAGTAATTTTTATTAAATTTTTTGATTGTTCATGATATATATATTTATAATATATTGTGATCATACAATAAAGTTTACACAAGTCATACAATTTCAGAAAGTTATATGCACATATAAGTAAGTAGGTGATATACATAAAAAATTACATTTACATTAATATAATATTAATACAATATCTTTACTACTGACATAGTAATTATATATGTTAATAGGGTTAGTTACCTGTCTGAGCTATCGACCTTAGGTCTTTCTGCCCTGCGCTTCAAGTAAAAATTGAACTATAGTTGACTAACTGTCGGGATGATGCGAACAAATGAATTTATGTAAGGTGATTGTTGGATGATGATATTTGGGAAGGATGTTGGAATTGCGAGGAATACAATATTGATTAAGGAGGTTGAATGATTCATGAATTTTCCCGATTTTTTATGATTTTTCACAGAGTTCTAAAATTGTCTTCATCTTTTTGTAGTTTATCTTTCAGCAGTAGCAGTATCTTTCATTCCATCGTTCAATAATTTTCTTAAAGAACATTTTTCTCAACATGTTTAGTAGATTTTTAGAACTGTTCAGTATATTTAGAACGTTCCGAAGACTTTCAATAATTTAATATAATTTTTCGAGTATTTTTTAGAGGGTTTAAGAATTTTCCTGATGTTTTTTTTTGTAGATTTCTTTAATATTCCAGAATTTTAATTCAATTTTTCAAGAATTTCAGAAATTTTCTCAATTTATTTTGTAGGTTTTTAGAACTTTTATGTATTTTTAATTATATCTTTAATTATATTTCTTCTTTTTGTAGAAATTTAGAACTTTTCACTAACTTTTATTCCAATTTTCGTAAATTTTCTCATTTTTTTAATGCGAATTTTCTTAAACGGTTGTAGTATTTTATTTTCTTTATATTTTTGTAGGTTTCCACCAACTTTCAGTCCATTTTTCGAGAATTTTCTTAAAGAGTTCTAGAATATCCCTCAATTATTCATATAGATTTCTAGTACTTCCTAACACTTAATCTTAATCAATTTTTCGAAATTTTTTATAGACGCTTCGAAAATATTTCTCAATTCTTTATATAGATTTCTAGAACTTTTCAGCAATTTTCATTCGAGAACTTTCTTAGGAGTTCTAAGTAATTCGGGCTCATGTATCACTTTGCCAGTGTAAATTTCGAAATTATAAATGAGTCCTGATGAGTTGCACAGTAAAAAAGCTTTGAAGCCTCATTTTTTAGGTTTTTTGGGCATATAGTTTTTATTTTAGCCTATGTCTTTATTTGAATGTTATAATCTGCTCGTCAACACATACGTGTTTAGACATCGGAATGCGATTAAAATTTTTCACCAATTTATTCAGAATGGGTTTTATTTTTTGTAAACTATCGGTCACTTCTACAGTGTTTGTTGCATTGTTCAATAAAATTCTATTAATTCTTATTTCCCTCCATCGCGTACGACTTATATTATCGGAAACAGCAGACAATCTTGTATTTGAATTCCAATACAATTCAGTTCTCGGTAATCCGTAAATGGACATAAAAAGGCAACAGCTAAATAATTGTTTGGTTTCATTAACTGAAACAGCAGTAGGTTTTGCTTGCTGGATCACATTGCAGTGCATACATATTGGTATAGTCAACTATATTGCTGATAATTACCTTGTCTAATAGTTTTCGAAAATAGATCGTAGAATAATAGGTGCTTCGGAGGCGTTAGGGCAATCTCCTTTCCGAGGGCGATAATAATAGTATTATAGTATTTTCTGTGAAAAGACTATGGACCAGAGGCCTTTCTTCCTTTTGATATTCACTATTATTAAGATAATTTGTAAGATTGCAGTGTTCAACCAGGAGTTTTAAATTTTTGAGAAGGTTACCTTTAGACAATTTTACACAATATCTGGTCAACTTTAGGTTAATCACTGCAGCCATGTATAATAAGTAATCGGTTTTTTGTTATTTATAGCAAAATTATTTCTTGCAGGGATAGGGTAAGGGCAAGTTCCAGCCTGTATATAAAACGACTTTTCTTGCCACCCCATCTTATACATGCTAAAAGCTTAATTAATTATTAATGCTGAAATTAACTGCTGTACAAGAAACTGTGAAAATATCTTATAATCATTTATGAATTCATAATTCATATAAAAGCCACTTAACTATCTTTAGAAAATGTGGAAGCATTATCATAAAATAAGTGCGAATAGATTAAATAAAAATGCTCAAATTTATTCAAGATGTCTTAATGCAACAAATATGTTAAGCTGTTGATACTAAATTTCTATACTGCATATTTAATAACAACATCGCAAATTTATATCATGAGTGTTAAATCAGCAACTTAAAATTAATTTGAATAAAATTTTCAAGATATTTTTAATAAAATTTTAATTGATGTTTGTTAATCATTATGTGTACTTTAAATATCCCTATTTTTAAAATAAAATGAATTAAGCCTATCATGATATTAATATAAAAATAGTTTTTTATGAAGTACCTAGTTTTAAAATTCGCTACTTATATTCCACGCCACCTTTCAGAAATCTTATTAAAACTACCAAGCAAAAACTAATTAAAACAGGAAGAGAAGCTTCCTAAAGAAAAATCACAAAATAATTCAAAGATAATTTATCAAATAAACCAACTTCTTTAGAAATAAATTTGATTCTATTCGTTTAAAATTTTTTTAGACAAATCAAGTAATGTAGAAGCACTCATAAGACAATTGTAAGTATGTTCTACATGAAAGACTATTTCAAATAGAGAAATAAAATTAAACTATCTAAATATATAATTCATATTTATTAAGTTAATATAAATAAAATAATTTGTATCAAAATACCTCAAACAGTTTTGCAACAAAGTAACACCCTACACAACGTGTTTGTCATCAAGTGATTCAGGTTTCTTTCTTTTTACACTTGAAACTTTTTCTTCTCTTCAGAAAAGCGAATTCGAAGCTGGTCACACTTACCTCTTGGAAATTTACAACTTCGGCCGTAATAAACGCAGACATCAGACAAAACAATCCCTAGCCGACATCCTGCCGTTAATTGCCCTCTAAACTGTGGGAAAAAGACGCGTTGTTCTCCGACCGGACCCTGGCCATTGTTTACAAATTAAACCGCGAAAAGTCGTGTATCGTCCACTGATAAAAAACCGTTGATATTTCCTTTTCGTTTCAATTATACGCCAGAGATAAACTCGGCATGGTCGGTCAGCAAACTATTAAACAAATATAAATAAACAAAGAAGTTGTTCACATGGCACGGCGATAACTAATGAAAGAGTTAAATCTATAATCTAAAAATTATTGTGTAATGCACGGGATCGTTACATTTACAAGATTAAATTTTATTTTTGCCATTTAGCATCGGATACGATTGTACAATTTAGTAATTAATCTAGTTAATATTTTCTTTGTATACAGAATACGACATAATACAATATAACATAATTTTAATTTTAATAAAATGAATTTACTAAAAGTTATTTAACCCTTCAGATGTGATTTTCGAAAATCTGTGCAAAAGTGGAAGATCATCTAGGTGTTTTAATTCAAAGCCTTTGGAGATTTGTTCAAAAATATTATGAATATTAAATTTCTATCTTTTATAATTTTCTCAGAGGAAAAGAATCCAAATCGGCAATATAATGGTGAACCCTCATCATAAAGACCTTCTGTGGCAGCAGTGCCATCAATGTAGGCAAGGGTGGAAGAAGATTTTATTTCCATGTGCAAACAAATGTTTTGTAAGAATTTATTCTTATTTTCAATTTTAGCATTAACATATATTTATTAAAAAAATGTGTACATATTTACATTAAAATTATGAATAATGAATGAGGTGTTAATGTGTTAATTTGTCAAATGGCTATCAACCAGAGGTCTTTCTGCCTTTTCAATTTTATTATGTGAGCACAGTGAATAAATAAATACTACTACTACTACTACTAAATCCAGATTTAAATTTTGATTACAAATTGACCATTTCAATTCAGTACATTATTTGATGCAAAATTGTAGGTAACTACATGAGTGTGAAATTTTAAAAAATCCTCAAAACGCAGCCCAGGCAATAGTTCCGATAAAATCGTGCACATCCTGAACTAACCAGTACTCCAGCTTTTGTTTGTCAGCACTCGTGCGATTGTTGTCGCCGCATCTCACTCACTGTCACGTCCGGGCCATTAACGTTTTCTCTACTAGTTTATTTAATTTAAGTTTATCGGGATTCCTTTGTTTGAAAATGTGCGCTGGGCAAACAGTAAATGTACACAGAGAGCGATAAAGGTTTTGTTTACACGTTTCGCAATTTTCAATAGGAACCAATTAGCGGATGTCGATAATTCCTGAAATGCTAATCTAAATCAAATACCGTGAATTATTTACTTCATATTTATTGTCTCTTGTAATTTTATCCGAAACAATAAAAATAGTTTCTAAAGTCAAGATTTATATGGGCAATTTTATTATTGTCTTTATCAAAACTTTTCCAAAAGTACAATATGAACTTCACTTACAATTTTTTTTGGGTTATTTCTAAAAGTTTTTCAAAAGTACAAAATAAGCTTCAATTACTAAAAATATATTCTTTTGAATTAATTAAAAGTAAATATCTTCATTGTATTGAACTTTCTCAATGTAGGTAAAAGATGACTTTGTAATATAAAGAATATTAATAAGTAAAATTATTTGTATATTAGCAATTTCTTATTTTTTTTCTAATATAAAATAGATTAGATTATATAGAGCCGTTTGTCTATAGACAGTCGTACATCGCTGCGCCCTGGTTGGATCATTTGTATTACTACCTTACTACTAGTATGTTCCTAGAAATTCAATTATCTTGATAATCTCAACTGACTTCCTAGGAGGCCCGATAGGTTCTGGCATTATCGCAATTTCTCCGATTAGGGCTAGTCTGGTGGTTAGTATAGGATGTTCTCAGCTGTTTCCTCTTCCAATACACATAGTTTAGAAGTGGTGTGATCCCCTTTACTTATCTTGCTTTTAATGTGGCGCAAGAGCTGTTTTGCTCTGCTTAGTGAAAGGTCAATAAACATTTGTGATTTCCTTTGACCTGGTGTGTTTATAGAGTGACATGTTTTGCACCCTTATTCCAGTCTTTGACCACGTCCTTCCTTGATAGCTTACATATAGGCTTTGGTCCGCTAATGGTAGTCGCAGCTCCTCCCTTGGCAATTACATCCGCATGTTCATTTTCTGTTATACTTGCATGGCCTGGTACCCACATTAGAGTGAACTTGTTGCTCTTTGCTAATTGGTTCAGAGCATATTTACAGTTTCAAGTAGTTTTAGAATTGAAGCTGTATGCTGTAAGGTTCTTAAGGACAGCCTAGCTGTCTGAGATCAGACATATGTGCGCTTGTAGCCTTTTTTGTAAAAACCTGAGAACATCTTTCCAAGGCTATTATTTCAGCCTGTAACACTGATGGGCCTTACCCAAGAGAAACATATTTATGCCAGTACATGCCTATGTCAGAGACCGCTCTTATTTTGATGCATCTATATATTAGATAATGTCATATTTTAGTTCATTATTTTATTATTTAGCTCAGGCTGTTTTAGCAACTGTTGATAAATACTTCAAAGCACGATACGAAATTAAATTTGGTCGGCATTACATACGACGGTATTTGTAGGAACACTATATTTTGTAAAATGCTAGTCCATTCTTATCGCACTCATTGGAGCTTCTTATCTGATTTATTCGTGCAGGTAGGTCTAATACATACATAATAATACATTGCCCCCATGATGCCACTTAGTCTTGACCTACTAGCGTAATGGTCTGCCAATGTATGATTTTGGGTGTCTGTCAAAGAGCCTGCGGCATTTTCAAAGTGCCGTTGTAGCTTTGCAATTTTTCTAGCTGCGCGTTCGAATTAAGTTTACTGTCTAGTTGTAAGCCTAAATATTACAACTGATCGGACTTTTTGAGCTTTTGTCAGGATTGACATTAAAGCTTTCTCTAAGACACCATTTAACTACCCTAACTACTGTATTATTGGGCTAGGGACGTTGTCATATTATCCCCTTATGACAATAGCTATATCGTCGGCATAACCTTGCATACAATACCATTATCAACATAAGTTAGAATCTTCTGTAGTATTTGCTTCAAAGAACGACATTTTTTATTATTCTCATCAATAACAACATCATGGCTTCGTAGAAGAAGCCTACATGAACCTAAAAGATCTTATTCGTGAATTAAAATTAAACAATACTCTTCTCCTGGAAAAAATAAAATGTCCGGAAAAAGAAAATATGCAGCTACGATCTGAGGTTAGTGTTTTCCCATCATCTTCGCCAAATAAGTCGGCTCCTATTGTAAACAACCATCGGCGAGGCCGAAATTCCAATAGTGACAGTGCCTGCAACTGCCGCCAGCGACTCGGCAACAACAGGAATGATCCCCAAATCCGCAACTCCAAGCAACAACAGGCTGAATTCGAGTGGCAGCAGTGCCGGCAGGAAGATTGTAAACAATCAACTTAACCTGCAATCGGCAGCCAATAAACCCATTAAAAATACAACTGCCAATATGGACAGAAGCATGCCCAAAGAAGCGGAATTCAAAACCGTGACATATAAAAAAAGCAAACCACCAAAGAAACACCTAGTTACAGGCACCGGTGGTGCAATAGTGTACAAGTTGAAGGCCGAGCCAAAAAAGACCTGGCTGTTCATCAAGCCAGTTAAAGAGTCGGTAACACTAGAAAATCTAAACAAGCATGTCCATCAAATAATAAACAGTAATAATTTCACTTGCGAAAAAGTATCGTTAAACAATTCTGCATACTCTGCGTATAAAGTAAGCGCCGAAAATAATTTATCTGTCTTTCAACACAAAACCGGTATGAGCAGTATAAATATATATTTCCTAAATATCCAGTGTTTGCGAAACAAGGTAAATGAGGTTTTAGCCTTCTTAAATGAAAATAAGTCACTTCATTTCCTATGTTTCTGTGAACAATGATTAAACTCTTTAGAAATAAATGCGGTGCGGATCGAAGGCTTCCAGGTTTCATCATATTTTGCATGAAAGCGTTTTATTCATGGGGGAGTGATGCAGCTTACCAACAATTATATACACTCGACAGACATGGAATCTCTTACACGTTTATCAGTAGAAAAACATGTGAAATGGCAGCATCATTCCTCAATGAATATAACATTATATTAATAATTCTATATCGATCACCATCAGATGACTTCAATGAGTTTTTATCAATCATGGCTTCATTACTTGACAAGCTTAATATGGGTAAATTAAACATCGTGAGGGGGTGATTTTAACGTCCACTTTAATTCAAATGATAATATAGCTCTTGCATTATGCGATTTATTTCTATCATATGACCTTTCAGGTAGAGTAACATTCAATACTAGGGATAATAATTGTCTTGATAATGTCTTTTCAAATATTGATCAAAATTATTTACTTATTGAACCAAAAGAGCCCTGTATATCTGATCACATTGGGATTCGTGTTCAAATACGTAATATTCATTATAAAATAACTCCATGTAAGCTTAAGTTGAGGCCTTTAACTTTGGTGGGCAGACTCACCTTATATAAAACACTATCTGAGTCCGATTATAGTTTTATTGAACGCGGGGATTGTCACACAAAAGAAAATTTTGAAACATTCCTTAGGCATATCCAACACTGCGTTAATATTTCTTTCCCGGAAAGGACAGTAACAAGTAATTCGTCAATTAAAAAAATTACTTGGTTTACTGAGAACCTTCACCAAATGCGCGAAACCCTAATGTTAATAAAAGAGGCTACTGTTAGTAACAGAGACATGATCACATATTACAAGCAGCAAAAACAAAATTACAGAACGGCTTTGAATTAAAGCCGATTAGCAGCCAACTGTAAATTCTTAGAGGAATCGGGTAATATTCCGGGAGCCATGTGGTCACTTATTAATGGTCCAAAACGTAAAACTAACGACTATGATATTGATGCAAAAACCTTTAACAAGTTTTTCAGTAATGTAGCGGATAATATCATTGAAAATTTACCTAAAGCTCCATACGACCCCATTGTTTTTTTGGAAGGCCTTAACCTAAAATCAAACATTTGCTACTTTAAATTTCAAGAGGTGAGCCAAATAGCTGTCCGTAACATAGTGAGCAAATTAAAGAACTCAAAAAGTCGGGATGTTTACGGGTTGACCACCAATCTTTTAAAAGAGGTAATTGACACCATAATTGGCCCTTTAACTAAGTTAATTAATGCATGCATCCGAACGGGTGTTTTTTCTTATGGTCTCAAACGTGCATACGTCTTACCTGTTCACAAAAAAGGAAGCAGATCTGATACTAATAACTTCAGACCAATCTCACTTCTCCCGATTATTTCTAAGATTCTTGAGAAATTACTATTTCAGCAATTGGTTGATTTATTGTAATACCCGTTCTCTATTATCCCACTTTCTGCAGAAGAATCGACACTAACAGGTATAAGAGTCTTCAAGCTGCCTTGGGTTCATCTGTGTCTTGCTGCCGAAATGTAAAATGGACTTAAATATGCCTGCAATGGATAAAATATTACCGAAAGGTGAAAATGCTGTGTCGATAGGAAATTCCATCCAATGAAGCAAAAAAAGGTCTGAGTGGAAGAACACGCAGTGAACTCCGCCTGCAAGTCCTGTGAGCTAAATTTTTGTATTACTTTTATGTGTATTTTGAAGTTTTTCATATAACAGGACTTTGTAAAGTAAAATAAATATAAATATATAAATATATTCATTGACATTTCCCAAAGACTATTAATTTTAAATAAACACTTATAACCATCTCTGATTTTTTTTATCACAAGTAAAATAACAAGAACTCCCGTTTTTATCGGAAAATCATATGCATGAAAAATGTGTTGCTTAGCAACTTGTCAACAGGATGAGGGATTTTGCTTAAAAGAAACACATTTTGAGTGCATGCCATTTTCCGATTAAAAACGAGAGATCGAGTTATTTTTGGTAAGACAAATTCCAGAATAAACGATTGTTATATGAGATTTATTTAATGTTACTAAAAAATTACAATTGAATATTGAATCGTTAATGTTACTAATACAAAAATATAACATACCGAATTATTCCGAGTATTAGTTGGTATATGGTTTTGAATAATTGCATCAATTTCGTTTGATTTTAAACTGCCGGAACGATTCATTATTCGAAAGAAATGAATACACGTCGGAGATTCGATACTGTCACTTTTGACAAATACGAACCAACAACACCTACAATCACCCTACTCGGATTTTATCACTCTACTGGGATTTTATCACTATTTATCACTTCTTCCTTTTTGATTTATCGAGATAAACAAAACTGCTGTAATTTGAAGTGCCACCATATTGCTTCTAACCTTGAATTTGGCACATGAGGGAATTTGTCATTGATATTTACCCCGTGTCACATAATATCTGATTCTAGTAATAATGTAACTATTATTTCTGTCAATGGTCATAATGTATCTAATTTTGTAAATCACTTTCCTATTAATTCGGCCGATAGTACAAAGTGCGGCAAGGAAACTTGCTGATTTAAAAGGTCAATAAAAGAAAACGTATTTTACATATCGATTTAATTCTTTTTTTATCATATTGTTCACATCCTGAATTTATGTTTCAAATGGTTTTAAAAATGATAAATGGCGGTCTTCATTACCGATACACTGATGCTTTTTGAAGTTTCGCTCCACTCTTTCGAGCATATCGACGGGAATGTTGGCGATGGCTTTACGAATGTTGTCCTTCATGTGTTGCATGGGTCGGTGGTTTGTCATTGTAAACAATGGATTTGAGATATATCCATAAAAAGAAGTCACAGGGAGCCAAATCGGGGGAGAGCGCCGGCCACAGTACATCACCCCTCAAGGAGATTAGTTGCTCGTGGAAGGTGGAAGTGTTCCCTCAAAAGTTAGATTGAAATTCTCGTCAGTTAATCTTGTAATTCCTTTGAGAATGGTTGTCATTGACAGAAACACGTGTCAGAAAACTGAATATACCAATATGAAACATGCCTTATTTCAAAACCATATAATATCCTTTACTTCATATTTATGCCGTAGCTTCGTCCTGCTGGAACCATACGTCCCCAAGATCCATTTCTTCAAGTTTTGGATGAAGAAATGCATCATTTCTCTGTAGCGAAAAGTAGGTCTAGACGGCGAACGCACGCTCCTCCTTTGTCCAACGCATGACAAAAACTGGTTTAAGCGGTAACAAAACTTCAAGACCCACTCTTTCGAATGACCTACCTCATTCTGATCAAATCAGCAAGTTCCCCTGTCGCACCCTGTAAATACCCGTATTCTCCTTCTTGACTTTTAAAATTCCTTCGTTTAATAGTGACGCTATAAAACTTATATTTTACAGACATCAAATTATTAACTTTTTATTTTAATTTGTTTCTTCTTCATTACTTTACATCCAGGGTGAAAATTTCACGAAAGCGATTGAATCGCTAAATAGTGCTTTTTATTAAGCAAAAAGTAGTCTGCAAGTGAGATTAACAGAAGGTCTGAGTGTGCATATGGAGCTAGAGTGGAAGAACATTCTTCAGAGTGAACTCCCTTATCTTATCTCTTACATCGAAATTATATATTATAAGAACATTATTAATTTGTATTTATTTAATTTACAATTTATTGCAAGAGAAACAAAGAACTAAATACAAATACAAAATAGAAACGTCTTTAACTCTAGTCTAGATGATGTTGGTTATAAGACACAAAGTAAAATCTCAATACACGTGTTATCTTTCCTCCTGTAAAACAAATCTTAAGATAGTGTTTTCTAAAAGCAACTTTTCTTGAATAGATTACTATATCAGCTATATACCATACGAAATTATAAAAACGTTCATTTTATTATTGCGATCTTAAATAAACAATAAGACGAAATTACTAACTTCACAAAAGTTGATAAATTAGCATTAAAATTATAGTTCCTGATTGTTTAATCAGATAGAGTTAGCAGAACTTTATAAAAAAAACGGTAATAATAAGATGGTTACCCAATCGCTAAACAAATTTGGCCTTGAGGCTCAACATTGTATTCCACCCTGCGGTTCGGGAAATAAGTTAAACCAAGAGCAGTAGCGATAGTGTTTCCTGATACGTTTCCCTAAGATCCCTTGTTTTTTTTATTCAAGATCGCTATACCAACTATATTTTTTTAGCATCCTAAGTAATATTAATGACAAGAATCACTTAGCAATTTCCAATAGTCTTTTAAAAATGATAAATGGCGGTCCTCATTAGCGATACACTGATGCTTTTTGAAGTTTCGCTCCACTTTTTCGAGCATATCGACGGGAATTAATTAATATTAATGACAAGCATCACTAACCAATTTCCAATAGTCCAAATCAAAGTGGAGAACAAATAATTGATCCTCACCTTTGGTTCAGTCAAACTGAATCTAGATTTCGGATTTGATAAAAATTTTAGTTATGTTAGATTTTTCTTAACACAGACATTCGTTATATTTCTTGGAGCCGATTTCTTACCATATTTACAATTGACAGTTGATTTGAATTACTTATTTCTCAGGACGTCATATAATGTCTTGTCAAGAATATCGAAGTTAGTATCTATATTTTTCAGAAAAAACACTTTTACTTTTATATTTCACTTTAAAAGTTTAAAGGAATGCAAAGAAGTTTTCTTTATTCTTAATATCGAAATGTACCACCAAGTAAATGCCTTTAAGGTTCAAGAACTATATATTTTTCACTTTTACATATACAAAAAAGTGTAAATTTGGTAATTGTAAGAGTGGCAACGGTATTGATACTTTATGAGTTGTTGAGTTATTTTTTTGTCAAGGTCTTGATATGAATATAAGCAACTATTTGCAATTGCAACCCAATGCGTAGTTTGTGCAAATGCTGACGATGTCGTTTTACAAAAGATATGCCGATGATTAATCATAAAGCTATTATCACTCACGTGCATAAACATATATAAATTGGTGATATCCTCAAGCGCTCATTAGCAATTACTACGTCCGATAAGCAAATAGCCGCAACACTTTAATATCTACCACAAACAAGAGTAAACTAATTCACAGAAATGGAACGGCACAACACCTTACCTGCCATCTATTACCGAACGAACTATTATCAATCACCTGTAATAGAGACAGGGGGCACCACAGTCACATGTATATAACATAAAAAAATGTACATATACCAAGTTAGTTGTGAACGGTGCAATAATGTCGCGGTGATAATGCCAAAACGGCGGCTTTCGATGAAGCGTTTCATATTTTGCAGGTGCCGGAACCGCAAGAAAAGTATCCGCAAACAGTGAGTACCCGATATCAAAAACCATATTGGCCCGAAAACGTAAAATATTGATTTAAGCCCATAATGACGTTGTGAAAAAAAAAATAGATAAATGGTATGAATATATGCTCCAGATAAAAATATTTAATAAATTTACAGTGCGGATCGAGTTTGTAAACCTTATTCGAATGCTGTGTAAACGTATGCAAAATATTTTCTTATCTGAGCAATTGCACGACACAATGGGTACGTTTTCTAAAATTATTTCACAGTACGGAAATTTAATTTTTGATATTTATTCCAAGCAATTGATGAAATTATCTCTTCCAAATGTTGGGGACAACTTAAACAAATCGCTAGTTATCAGTATATTGAATAAATTCGTAAAATATGTTATTTTTTTACAAAGCATGTTATTTCTTATACAATGTTACATGAAGTTATGGCTGAGATATTTTTCTTAAAGGAATTGTTCAAAGCTACTACTCATAAATAAATATAAAAAATTGCAAGTGTGATGTCAAAAGACTGAAGAGGAAGTAATGAATTTAATAATTTGTTTGCCTATACATTTAATCTGTGCATACATAATTTTAAAAGTAAATATAAAGTCACACCAGTATTCACTATTGTTGGGTAAAAGCTTATGATTTTCTTCTATTTGTAACTTTTCTGAAGACATACATCTCTTTTATAAGCTATGAGTGCAATACTCTATTTAAATAAACGTACAAACTTTCTTAGGGGATTTTAATTTTTAATTCTTTCTTGCTAACAAAAATAAATCTTTTAAAATTGAAAGTATAGTAAATTTAATTTTACAACAACAATATAACTATTAAATGCATTTTTCTTGCTTATTAGCTATGTTAGAATATATATTTGGTTTACTATATAAGGTTTGTTTTAGGATTTTTTTGAATTTTAATTACTCGTCAAAATGCTTCATCGTCTTTTACTATAACCTATAAAACAAATCTGAAAATTTGCTATGATTTATTTTTCTTTTTGCATAACTAGTACATACGATCAATGACCTTATTTGCATTTTCCTTATGTTTATCTAATACAATTTTAGCATAATGACGGCCAGCACAATATATTTTTTTAAATTAAAAATTATTTATTCGTGAATGTTTGACTGTAAAACCTGTACTAATGAATAATAATATAGATTCAGAGACTGTGGGTGTCAAAATAACAATAATATTACATCGGAATGTAAAGATTTTGGGCAATTTAATATTTAGAACATTTATTTATATGTCTAACATGAGTTTCAAGATCAAAATGAGTTATGGAACATGGCTGGAGCGATGAAGATAATGTGGATGACCCATTCCGTTGTGATGGTTCTTCAGATGAATATTACCCCCATCAGAGAGCGGCACTTATTCTGATTCGTCTGTTCACCACGTATTCAGTAATAATGATGAATTCATCAATGAAAATCAAATTAGACAGGAAAATGAGACAATTGAGAACGAGACCGTAGAGCCATCTTCAGATGTGATATTTTGGAGTAGCAATAGTCAACAATTTACTCCAAGATTCACTCTACCTGACGATGTTCCTGCTATTTCGTATCTACCTAATCAGATGAAGGAAGTCGAATGTTTCCTGAAGATTTTTCCAAGAAGTCTACTAATGAATTGCTGAATGTACAAATGCCAGATTGAAAATATTCGAGAAAGTTACCAAGAAAAAGAAAAAGGGACTTGAAACAGATTATCATGAAATAATGATTATATTGTATGTATCTCTTGTGTACCAGGATTGAACAATATAGGGCCATCAATGAATCATTGAGCAACAACTCAATAAAGAAGAGTATTTACAGAGTTCGATGTAAATGACTATTATCAAAATTATATTTCAATAATCTAGAAAAATCTGCTAATGCGGAGGAAATATTTTACATCGAAGCAGTTGTCTATTGTGTAAGATTTCTTACAGAAGTCTACTTATGCGAATTGCTGAATGCACAAATGCCAGATTGAAGAAGAAGAAAAAGGGACTTGCAACAGATTATCTTGAAATAATGATTGAATTGTATGTATCTCTTGTGTACCAGGATTCAACGACTACTGGCCAAATAATGAATCATTGAGCAACATCTCAATAAAGAAGGATATATTCAGAGTTCGATGTAAATGATTATTATCAAAATTATATTTCAATAATCCAGAAAAATCTGCTAATGCGGAAGAAATATTTTATATCGATGCAGTTGTCAATTGTGTTCTGGATCTGGATCGAGTTTGCCAAGGGTGATCAAATCATTGACCAGAGCACCTAGGTCACACTGGGCCCGTTGTGCCCCGTCAATTGTGTTAAACAAACCTTCAGCAAATATCGTTCAGACTCATCATTCCAGAGTATTGACGAATCGATATAATGGGATATCGTCGCAGTATTTACCACTGAAGCCCATAAAATGAGGTATAAAGATTTGCATTCGCTTAGATTCAAGAAATGGATTTGTTTACTATCTAAATATATATGCGGAAATGAACGCCACTGAAGGTACTCTTGGTGAAAGAGTAGTTACCAAATTATCCAACACTATCAATTGCTCAAATGTTGCATTGACATTTAATAAGTTCTTGTCATCTGTCTAATTACTTGACACTATCAAGTTTCCTGCAGTTGAAACATTGATGATTAATCGCAAGAATGTTCCCAAATTTTTAGGGTGCTTGAAAAGGGACGCAAGTCAGTTCCAATCCAAAGAAAACGGTACAATAGTTTGCAGATGGCAGGATACAAAAAATGTGCTGGCAAACAAAAAACATGAAAGATGGCAGTAAGAAAGAATTTTTGAGTCCGGAAATGCTCAAGTTCTACAATAAATATGGGAGGCTTGGATGTAATATATCAAATGGTTGGATTAAATGATTATAAAGATCCAATAAGTTGTGGAAAAAACTTTTTTTTACTAAATTTACTGTTAGAAATGCACATATTCTGATGGCAGGCGCATAACATTTTCATTCTCATCATTTCTCATTACTGTAGCAGACGATTTGAAACACATGGATAATTATTGGTTAAAATTATCAGGAAATAAATTATACTCCGAAGGGTTAACCAAAAAAGCTTTGGTCTCTCGTTGTTTTTTATTTAACGGGCACGATCTACTTTTTACCATTAAATATACAAACATCTTTATTGACAATTGTCATTTCTTGAGAGGTCATGATTACTAACTGTTTTTGTGAAGTTCCTGTCTTAAATTAGTTCGTAATTGAAGCGTCGTTGAGATTATGAAATGATGAAATTAATTCGTGTATTGTTAAGGAATGGAATTTACGTTTCGGGATAATGCTTTTGTTTCTAGGAAGGCATAGTGCATTTAGGATTTGGAAGCAGTAATGAGTTTGGGCATCTTTTGCCAAGGGAGGGTAGTCTTTCTTGAATTGGGATTACCTTTTTCGAAATATACAGCAATGAATGGGTTATGTAGAGGGTTTTAGGGATGTCAGATTTTTTGCGACTTGAAAGATACGTAATTTTACTATGTGAGAGTTATAGAAGAGGATGGCTGAATAGTCAAGTAAAGGACGGCAAATCAGTGTATAGATGGGAGTTCTGGTTTGTATATTTATACCTTGTTTTTTGTAGGTTAGCCCTTTGCTTGACTTTGAGGAGTAGATTTTGAAGGTTAATTTAGTATCGAATATTATTCCTAGGTATTTGCAGGTTGCAGAGGGATATATATTTTGTCCATTTATAGATATTGAGAGAAGCGGTTCCGTAAGTGTGTGAAAGGGAAGAAGGAGTTGGAATTTGTTGATGGAAATGCGCCAATGAAAATAACACACAGTTTATTCCTTACTTCACTTGTTTATTAAGTGTTAAATGTACATTTCGTTCACAAGGTGATCATTGGAACTCAGATTATTACAGATTGCTACACTTAATAAACAAGTGAATTAAGGAATAAACTGTGTGTTATTTTCATTTGCCAAACACTTCACGTAAATCAAACCAACAATAGATGAAATGCGTCATTTTGCAAACCAGGACTCTATACGGTCTCTGCCCTGTAGGGTACTGAGGGCTTTGAGGAGAGTGGGGGCGCGGATAATTAGGGCGGTATTGTCGGCGTAAAGGAGTGGAAATGCGGATTTATTGAAATATTTTGGATTGAGATGGTAGATATCGTGCACCAGGAGATTGACCTTGAGGTAGACCTTACTCTGGTGAAAATGAGTTGGAGAGGGAACTGAGGTGTTTGATCTGAAGGGAGCGGTTGTGTAGGAAACTATCTAGGATATATAATATATGGGTTGTGAGTTTAAGGGTACTGTATTTACACAGCATACCTCGGTGCCAAACGGAATAGAAAACTTTTTTGACGTCTAGAAAGACGATCGCCAATTTGTTTCCTTCGAGGCCTGCTGTTTGGCAGTTAGAAGAGAGAATAGGTTGTCTAAGGGTTGTGCATTTGTCTTCTAGGAAGCCAAACTGATATTCTGGGATAAAACTAGAAATATAGCACGTTATTTTGCGTTTGAGGAGAGCTTCAAACATTTTTCCAAGAACGGGAAGTAGGGTTATTGGACGGTAGCTACTAGGAAGGAGAGCATCGGTATTGGGTTTGGGGATACAGGTAATTATTCCTTTTTTCTATTCGGGTGGTTTTCACCAATATTAAAATGCAAACGTTTATTATTATTCCACATACGTAAGAAAACTACTTACTTGTTTCAAGACGTAAAGATAGGATAATATTTATTATGAAACCGTTTTTAGCTTTAGGTACTTACTGCTATCCAGAAATTAGTGATGAAGGCTCGACCAATGGTTTAATTTTCAGTGGCAATTTCGTTTCTACATCGTCTAATCGGCCCAAAAACTGATCGATAGGATCAGAAATAATTATGAATAAGTATGATAAATGGAAACAAAAATTTTCTCGATTTGAAATTTGAACCGTATTTTTAACTTCCATTGTTGTCGTGCTACTCATGATTTCTGTAAAGGTGGCACCAAGGACTGGGATATTGGTGTTAACCTCCTCATTCCCATTTTTTGTTTATAATTGATCCTAGATCTTTTAATAGTTCTTAAGTATTATAGTTTAGTTAAATAGTTAAATATGCTCGTTGTTATATTTCGTTCATAGAGTAATATAAAATGCTCTGTTACTTGGCTAGAATAATGATCTAGATGTTCATAACTAAAATACACATTGATTTCTTTTCCTTTTAAGAAGAATTTTCGATATGAGTTTCATCGTTTATTACTCATAGCTCGCGTTCTCTTTTATATAATAAGAAAGTATTCACATATTGTACCCAAATGTGTAAACATTGCTTCTATTAGGGCTTGATTTATGGTTTTTGAAACAATAAGTGATACTTGATGTTTAATATAGAGAGATAAGCATCTTTACTGAAGATAGTATTACAATAATATGACATAACAATTATAATGCTTATTTATCCTTCTCTTCTTGGCTATAGACCTTACGTCTTTCAAAATTTGTTGGCTTGAATTGTGGTTTCGACATGTTTAATTTTTTGGGGGTTATGTTATGATTGCGATGGAATCAAAGGTGGTTTAGGTTATAAAGTATGTGGGTGTTATTGGCAAATTTTGTGAATAATTATATTAGATGTTGATTGTTATGTTTTAAGAATGGGTTTTAAGAGTTTAGGAAAGGTTATTGCCAGATATTAAAAATCTGTGATAGAGGGATATTGGTGTTAGGTTGGTTCATTTGGAAGAGAAAAGTGCTAGCCCGGCGAAGTGGAATAAATAGGTGGTGTTTGTCAGGATTGATGGAAATACTCCTTTAAGCAAGTCATTGTTGAATTGTGTCTATCAGCCTCTGAAGAGTCCCAAGAGCTTTAAATATGGTTTTATCATGTGTGATTAATGCTAAATCAACAGCAAAAAGCAGGCAGTAGGCAGAAGGATTGAGGTAATTGGCATTCGGGTTATTAATATCGTGGACGTAGATGTAAATGATAGTTTTAGCTGCCTTTTGTTCTAACTACATTAGCTAATTATTCAAAATTTGTACTTTCTAACAGCATCAGACAGAGAAACAATAACGCTTTGAACAATAAATGCAACCGTTTGCATTCACCAAGGCTAATACACTTCGTCCAACGATTTCTTGTGAGCCAATCGCGGGGGTGTATCTTGCAGTTCGGTTTTCAAACGGTCCAATAACGATAAATAATATTTGCCTGTAATAGTTTTACCCTTTTCCAGATAGTCGATGAGAATTATCCTTCCACAGGCCGTCCAGAACGTTCATGTCGCTTGTGCCCATATGCAGTTCGAATTTTGAAACCACTTATAAACTGTTATAATCGAAGGTGCAGAGTCACTATAATGTTTATCAAGCTTCTCTTTAGTCTACTGAGGCGTTTTACCTTTCATAAAGTAATTTTTTCGTCCATTGTTTGAAAATCACTCGATTTCCTTGATTCACACGAATGCCAAACATAAAGAAATAGACCAATATTGCTAAAACTAGGTGTGCGTTCATTCAAGATGCGCGTATCGAGATCAGTTTAGTTAGTAGCATCTAACTAAACATGATCTCGATACGCGCCGGTAGTGCAATCTCTGGGACTTTTCAAAACACCCTCGTAGATCGAAAGCATTACTTGGCTATTATCGATAGGAAAACAATATTTACTTTCTGTTTTGAATCTAAAATTGTATTAAAAACATTTTTGTTTTGTACTTTTTTTTTCAAATACTTCGGCAAATTAGCTTAATTTGTATTTTCTGAGAACGTTAACTGTTTCCCAAGAAATCGGCCTTTTCAAATGTATTAATTTTAGCTTTTGATGGATTTCAAAAGTTTTTGAATTTATATTTTTTATTGCATTTATCTGTTATAGCAAATTTGAACAGTATTTTTCGCAATATTCTAAGAAAAACATTTTTTTAAGGTTTTATTCCTTGTCGAAATTTTTGAAAAATGTTGTTGGAGTGAATTTCTATTTGCTTAATATGTATTGATACGGGTGATCAAAACTGTTTTGCCTGTGGAATTTAATTTAAAGGAAAACTGATTTCTACAACCAAAATAATATTTTTTTATTTTTTTAACCTTTTGGCTCTATAACCAAGATAGAACTTTTGACACAACATAATACTGAAATACTATAAATATTGTATCTCCATATTGGGCACCTAATTAATATCAAAAACTTTAATACACTACTCTTCACTCATTTATTATCCTGATTTATCAGGATGATATTTATATATATATATATATATATATATATATATATATATATATATGTCAAATTTATAATCAGTTTAGATTTTATATATAAAAACAATTTTTAAATATATATTTCTAATGATTGAGATCAAATTGTAAACGTTTTGCTTAGAGTTGTTTAATATTAAATTTTATTGCCAATCAAAATATCTCCTAAAATTTTAACAACCCTATCCAGCTTAACCCTTGATGTCATTATTTGAAAGCAACTAGAGCCAACATTTTTTTCTTTGGTTGAAGACAATTACATAGCAAGTAAGATCCTCTCTGCAATTTAGAGTTAATGCTCCATTTGTTGCACACACTTAGCCAAACTATCAATTGCAGCAAAAAACACAACAAATGGCATTACAAAAAAAGTGTGAAGAACCTTGGGTCGAGCGTTACGAAACCGATAAGTGGCGAGCGTTCGTGTCGTGCCCGTATACGTAATGTTGTTTTTATTTTTAAATGCCGATAACGGACTCACATGACACCGAATATCAGCGTACATTGCAATTCGATATCGATATACATATAAATGCATGCGGTTTCCAGAGAATAGTAAACAGTGATAACTGTCATCGCGCATGATGCAATTGCGCCCAGTCGACGGAGTTGCGCGGAAGTGCGCGCGAAAACGGTTGGGGAAGGTAAAGGCTACGCGAGAGGGTGTCAAGAACGCTCGTGATTTTGGATTTTTCCTCTCCTTTGAAATACCGTTGTCTGTTATTGCGATTGTTTAAAAGATATTCTTCGTTAGCGGTATTGAGAACGCCTGAGAATACTGAAACGGCGAAGGCCGAATTGTTGATGATTAGCCTTCGATTGTTTTAATATTCGCACAGCAAGACTGGCGGATGTGTGGAATGTAAATTAATTTATTTTTAATTGTATTTTATTAATTTACCTCTAATGCAAATTAAAAAGCGTACGCGTTTTTAGTTTAGACCAAATGTATTGGTTGGTAATGATTTATTTTATTTCTTTTGTAATTTGCAGTCGTATTTATTTATTTACTTCTGTCTTCTTAAATAATACAATAAGAGGCAAATTAATTACATTAAAAATATATAGATTTTTGATGAGGGATTTTTGATATCAGTTGGAAAAAAAAATTAAATTACCACACCGTTTCAATAAAGAAAAAGAAATTGCAGGGAAGAAGTTGTACTATAAATTCATGAAGAATAATCCTTATTTATCTTTACGTACTCCAGAAGCAATATCAATGGCCAGGGCCAGGGCTTTCAATAAAGAAAGTGTTTATTGATTCTTTGATAAATATCAATCCACTGTTTACAAAACATTGAAAACAAGTTGTTTAGAAATACAGACATCAAGTTGGTGCACTTACAAATGGTGAAAGATGTTTGACCACTACAAGTGTATACTGTATGAATCCAGCAGGTGATATATACCTTCTTTGTTAAAGAAAGGTGGTGGAGCTCCTTTAGTACTGTATTTGGATGCTCTAAAAATATGTGGATAACGTCAGAACTTTTTGTTCAATTGTTGGAACATTTCATCAAGTATACAAAGTTGGAGAATAGTAACAATAAGCAAATATTTCTTCTTTTTAATTAACAAACTACCCACACAAAAATATTGAAGCTAAAGAACTAGCTTGCAAGTATGGCATTATAATGTTTTCTTTTCCTGTTCATGAAACCCATCGTCAACAACTTTTGGACAGATCTCTTTTTAAATCTCTTTAAACCAATTATAACGAAGCTTCATCTTCTTGGTTAAGAACAAATTCTGGTAACACAATTAAACAAATACTGTGTCAGAACTATTTGAAATTACATCTTCAAAATCAGTTCATATGAATATTTTTTGAATGGTTTCAAATCTACCAGTATTTGGCCATGAAAAAAACACGAATTTGATGACGATTTTTAAACGTCTACAGTTGTGATTGAAGACTTTCTACGCACTACTCCATTGGACATCAATAATCAAGAAATAGATAGATAGATAAAACTGCAATTAAAATAGCTCCGATTCCTGTAATAAACCAAAGCAAAAGTTTCAATAGATCGTCAGTCGAAATTACGCCCACGCTGAATATATAAAGCATAAAAAATAGGACGGAAAACATGATTCAATGCTTGAAATACAAATCATGGGTGCACGATGTTCGCGCTGGATTGAACAAGAGAACAAAATGATTTGTATGCAATGATTGTACTAATTGGATACATCTGTAAACATATGAATAAAAATTATTTTTTAATTATTATCTTTGTTTGTTAGTTAAACGACTTAGGCTATAGGTGGCACATCTTAGGCTATAATCGGTACAACCTAAGCTATAGGTGGTTCGACTTAGGTTATAGGTAGGACGACTAGTTGACTTAGTTGTATCGATATAAGTTTTTTTAAGATTTAGTTTTTTACCAATATTAACAAAGGTCTGAATAACACATTTAATTTCTATTTATTTGATAAATCCTAAGTTTTATACAGTTCTTTTCTTAAGGGGTACGACTCACCCTACATGATGAAAGGGGTATGGAAAGTGTACGTGGATGTGGAGGTATTTAAGTGGAGAATAAAGCAAAGGAGTTCATACATTCACTTGGGAAGTGGGATAACTGTAGTGAATAGATCGTTAAAGCATGGAGTAAATGTGGTGGCTTTTGTGAAAGAGACAAGGAGGGAAGTCGAGATTTATTAAATAAACGTATTAAAATAAGTTGACATAATAATATATTCGAAAGGTGGGAAGTGCACGGGTGTTTGCCGAGGTACTTGACTAACAGTCAGCTTAATATAGAGGAATAGGTCACCCTGACAAGAGCTAGATGTGGGTCAGGAGGAAATAATAAAAGAAAGTTATCTCGAAAATGTACCTTATATATGAATGGATAGGGCATCCTTGTAGACAGTTGACAGAGTACGGTGAATGAATTTGTGAGGAATGATGATGCCGGGATAAAAGAAGGACGGTAGTATTATTCTATTATTATATGCCAATAAAGGTCCATTTTTGTGATTTAAAGATTTTAATGCTTTGTCAATTGCTATTGAAATAATATATGTTAATGAGTAGTAATTTGATTGCAGTAAAAAAAATGGTCCCCAATGTGGGGCCCTTATGGAAAAACTCGATAACATATGCCAGGACGTAATACCTTGGCGTTTCAATACAATTATGTTTCGCTTCGAAAAAATAAATAGAACAAAGTATTTAAAACATTAATGGATAAAGGAAATACAGTTGATCAGATTTTAATTGAAATCCTAAATTTTCTGATACATTTCTTAGTAGAATATGGAGTCTAACTGTTTGTTAAAACATAAATTAATTTATGAAGTAAGTATTCATAGTTTTCAGGATTCGACGGCTAATTATTGAAATATTGAAGACGTGTGTGTGCCTCGAAAATACTGTTTTGCAGATCGAGTTGGCGGTAAGCGAGGGATTAAGGTGGCCAATGTTACTGACGGAATATTTGGTTTTGAGGGAGGAGAGGGTGATAATCAACTTTAAGGTACAAAAAAGGCGGAAAGAATTTTCGTGTGATACCTAATATCACAAGGGGAAGGCCCGCCCCATCATTAATATCTGAAAATTTAGCTCTGCTTGTACAAGACACTAGATTTGTGTCAGGTGTAGATGACAATGGAATAGGTAAATCGATGGAATCTATACGTTAGTGCATATTTTTTATCTTATAAATGAGATTATTGCACTTAAAGAATAGCGTTGCTAGGTTAGAAGAGTCTAATGACGCGTTGAAAAGGTTTAAAGTAAATAATTTCACAAAATGTATACTATTTGAAGAGCAGTTGTCTCGGAAATGTTTAAATATTTCGAAAGAAGCCTTTTCTGGTAAAAACGAAGAAGATGAGAAGAAAGTCTTTCTATTGTCTCTTCTGTACACTTAAAGGTAATTAGAGTAGGGTTTGTTACGTGCCAGTATATCGATGCGATCTCATATT
The DNA here is from genome assembly GCA_963969525.1 of Ontholestes murinus. Classification (NCBI taxonomy): domain Eukaryota; kingdom Metazoa; phylum Arthropoda; class Insecta; order Coleoptera; family Staphylinidae; genus Ontholestes; species Ontholestes murinus. Next base: position 54,973,265 of record OZ018391.1, read on the forward strand.
TAACAGTGACCTGACAGAAGCCCGGTGAGGGCGAATCAGCGGTAGATTTATTTTCAGATACCGTTCTTCTATGTTTTAAGCCCCAAAGAAGAAAACTGGTCGATTGTGATTTCTTCGGAATGGCTCTGAAAGCAGATTTTCTTCCACGAAACATGAATTAATAGGAAACAAATGAGAAACGAAAAATTTGCATCGTTGCGAAATTTTTCTGTACTATTTATTTCAAGTATGGAGGACTCGTAATTATTTACATTCTGTTCAATCCTTTATTAAAATTAGCCTTTCATAAAAGAGTATTTATCTATCGACCAATTATGCAATTATAAACTGCACATTTATGGGATATGAGATGAAAGGATTTTAAATTGATGGTTGTAACGGTGTGATATACATAAAGATTTAATGCATCGTTTTTTGATATATTTTGAAGTGTAGACTTATTTTCTTCTAGTCCAAATCAGAGTTGTATATTACTTTGAAATAAGTTAAAATATGATAAAAATATGTCCAATTGTCTCTCCGTACCTTAAATTAAAACATATAAGAATATTATTTGCATACTTAAATCAAAATATTTGTTAGAAGGGATGTGTTTACTAATGATAGATTTCAAATGTTATCTACAAAAAAATATCTGCGAGTAAAGAGCTTAGTGGGTTCCACATCCTATTGCCGATAAAAAAAGAAAATGTTAAATTGAAAATAAAATATACTTCTAGTTTCAAAATTTCGGACGTAATTAGGTACTTAGTTTATCCGTTTTGATATGAGAAGCTTATGGATAATACCTATATTCTATGCTAGTAAGTAAGCTAGGGACATCAAAGGACACGATCAAACAGTTATTAGGATTTTTTGTTAAGGAATTTTTGTTAATTGATTCTGAAGAATATCTAAATATTTCTTGAATCATTTTCTCAATTATCTCTTTGTGAAACATTATGAAATAATAATTATTCTTTACCTATTAATATCTAAATATTTCAATTTGGAATGGATGTGTTTACTAATTAAATTAATTTAATGTTTTGATGTATTTATGAAAGCGGTATTATAATGTTAGTTATTGTGAGTTTCAATATTGGAAATACCAGCAGACATATTATATTGCATAAATATTTTGTAGTAAAAAATTGTTCGCGTTGTATTCCGCATAATTTGACAATCGCTCAAAAAAGGCATTATATATATATATTTTTTTTTTGCCAAGATATGAAATAAAATGAATTATTTGGTTAGATAACAAGTCAAATATGCAATAGCTTTAAAATCAATCCTTTGGGTGAAGAAGTTTTGATTTCAATTAACGGTATGCAATGCATATATGAATTTTAACGTCAGATAAAAGAATGTTGAATGCGAAAAGAAACTAATTGATGTACTTGAAGATATAATTAATTAAATTATATTCAACAATTTATAGTAAATTCTAAAAATAGAAAATTGCTCTTTGGAAGCATTTATGTACGTTTAAAGTTCATTTTATAAAAAAACCTTACAAACACATTAGAAAACTTTAAATATTAATTTTAATATTAATGTTATGCAAGAGAAATACCACGCGGAAGATATCTGCATAAACTTAGTTCATAACTAGTATTAGTACCATTGACCAAAATTGGCAAATCTGTTCTACATTACAGACACGAATGTATCACATTACACGTCTGAATCTATTACGTAAGATATCGATTCTTAATTTATTTTTTCTCGCTTTTGTAGATCGCCGAAAATTGCAGACAGAACCCAATTTCGACCTCGATCCTTGAATAAAAAAAACGTACATATAAAGAATAATTATGGTGTAATTATAGCGATGGCTTTTATAAATAGTGTGCTTAAAAATTATGATTTCTGTTTGTTATTAGTAAATGTTCCAAGGAGGTCGGGCCAATTTGCCGCCGGACCGAAACAGGTTTAGAAAGCGAACGTTGGCAACCTTGGTGCGGCCCATGGGCGGCAGCAGGGGCCGCGATTTCGCGGGCTCTGAAGTACCGCGTTTTATCTTTTTCGCTTATCAATTATTATATATATAATATATATTTTTTTTTACGAAACATAAAATTATTATTTTACATATTAAATATGAATTAGGTTATACAAATAAAGCAGAAATTTGCAGAAAATTTTAATTAGTTCAGGTCAGCAGTTGGATGGGTGACCGGTACCATTCGCCATTAGGATACGATTAATGGCGATTTTGAGTGAATGGAGATCCTTTAAAGTAACAAACTTATTAACACATACACACACAAATATACATATAACACGGCGGATGGATCACGTGGTCGATAGCCAAACACTACTACTACTCTAATTAGTAGTTCTTATTTTAATATTTTATTTTAATTTTGAATATGATGATTTGTTAGTGGATATTAATATTAATAACAATAATTTCCTAGTTTGATAACAGTTACAGTAATAATGGGTATTCAAATAAATTATTTTGTTATTCTTTTGCTTTAAATAATTTCTTAGTATACTATATTACTAAGAAATTATTTTCTTTAGCTATTATACTTTCATTTTAAACTGTTGACTTTCACCTGATCAAAAAAACTACTACACTCTTCATGGTTATATTACTTTAGGGGTATAATTAAAATTACTAAATAATAATCCTTCAGTGTTCCAGTAATTTACATTTTCTAATCTCTATAGTAAGCTTTCAATATTATTTTCTGTTTTACTCTTATACTCTTTCAGTATGTAAAATGTTTACCTATAATTGCTTTTTTATATATACTGTGCAAAGGCGCGGTGAAGTCAAAATTAGGGAAAGTACTTTTCTAATTTTGAGAAAGCTTTTTCTTTGAGAACTTATTGGTTAGGCATCATAATCAAGCCAAACAGGAACAAAACTCTTGAAAGATTAGTTTATAACATAAAGTTTATCAACGTCTAAATCTGTTTGTGTTGCAAAATGCAATCGAATAAAGTTTAGGGTTTGTTCATTGTACTTCAAATTAAACAAGAGTTTAAATTTAACTAAATATAATTAAAATTATAAGCAACAAAATTTTTCTTGGACACCACAGTGAATGTAGAAATGCACTTTATGCATGTATTTAAATAAAAGCTCTAAGGAGAACAGTACTACAATAAATCGAAGTTCCAAGACGTTTTTAGACTTTGATTATGGTAGGTCACAAGTGTTATATTTTAATAAATTATTTATTGTGGTAGGTCAAGAGTGCGATACCTCAATTGAATTTTCTTTATTTCAATATGTGAAGAAGGCCGTGAACAGATCAAATCTTCATTAAAAGGAAGCACAGAAATACTACTAATGCCTTTATAAGTCTAATAGTTGTATTTCTATGCTTCCTTTCAATGAAGTTTTGATCTGTTCACGGCCTTCTTCAAATCTTCTAAAATTTACTGCTATTTGACAAAAAATATTACATAGATACCAAACAATCTATGAACGCTTCGTATCAGTAATGTTAAGAGTATAAATCACTTTAGGAAGTTATTTATTGTACATATCGGTTCTTTGTTCTGCTAAGATCACAAGAATAAATAGCAATAACTGCCTTGTCTATCTAGAATGTTAAATAAAGTATAATTTATTGTAGTAGTAGTGTTTGGCTATCGACCACATTGTTGTTCCGCCGTATTATTTGTGTGTTGAATGCTTGTCACTCTAAAATACCATTAATTAAATCCCAAAAGCAATGAGTACCGGTTGGTCCCACTTCCGACTGCAGACCTAGACAAATTATGCTGCACTTAATATTTTGTGTGTTATTTTCATTTGCATTCATCCAGTTTATCGCTTAATTTTTTTATAAGGCGAAAAATGAAGCCATTATACTAATTCAAAATATAATTAATATTGTAGTTCAAAGAAGATTTTTTGATTTATGTAACAATTTTCTTTCGCATATTAAATAACAGTAGGAATATATAGATTTTTCTTATTCTTCTTTGATCTGATAATTTGATTTCCAAATACTTCAAAGAAATATTAGAAATATATTAAATCCAAACTTAAACAAATATATATTCCTTAAAGAATTATCGAAATGTATTTCGAAGTGAAAGCCCCCACGATAATAGGATGGTCTTGTACCTTGGGACTGTTGCACTTCGGGACAAACTGGATTGAGTGACCGACTAAACTAACCTTATATAGTTTTTCAGTTACCACTGCTGTGTTAATATTTAATTTATGTTAAATATTAACACTTTTTACTAAATTATGGACTGTGTTTTACTTAATGCTATACTTAATTAACATCAAATATTTTTACAAGTAATGTTTTCATTTGTTGCTACTTGTTGACTAATAGACGGTTGTAAATTAGGAGTCCCAAGGTAAAACACAGAACTACTAAGCACTGTATGAATTACTGAAATGTGTACCCTACTCAAGACAAATCGCTTGTTCTTATCTCAAAGAATCACGAAACACACATCTCAACTGAAGCTTTAATTTAGCTAAAGAAACTTACCTGTCTCATCCACAAGCTTCACCCTTTGGACCCGACTATGTTTCCTCCATACAAATCCTATTACAACAGTGCCATGCGTAGTTGAATCCAGGAAAACTTGTCGAGATGTATGATGTCACTGGATTAATTAGCATTGCGTAGAGTAAAGTCTTTTTAAAAGAAAATATTGAAAAGGGGTTTAAGACAAGAATATTTTCATTTGAAAGAAACATATTTACTGAAAAGTTTATTTCATCCTAGGTAGTAGATCATAAACTGCTATAGATAAATACAAATATTATGGTCAATAAGAAGACTGAATAATCAACAAATGAAATTTAATTTTTAAAATGAAATTGTGTTGGATTTACCAGGTTCAAACAGTTATGGTACTGCTGTTATAGTACGATCATCATTGTCTAGCTGTAACCTATAAAAACATCAGGTCAAACATCTGAAATGGTTAGACCCGAATTGATTCGCCCATTTCTCAACTTTATCATAGATGCAACTAGTAAGAAGATCACAGGGAGAAGGAAGCCTGCTTGAAAGTAGTTGAATATTGACCCATACATCAAAAAAAAAGAAATTGTAGATCAGAAGAAAAATAATAAGAAGTACAAAATATAAGTAAGAAAACAAGGACACATTTTTAAAGACCTCTAGTTCTGAGAATAAACAAATTACTTTTTCGATTGACGAACAAGATTATGCTAGGCCTACATTCATGCAAAAATTAACAGGCCTACAAGGAGTGTCAAAAGAAGAAGTAGCCTTAAAGGACAATATTTAATGTAAAGAAAATAAACAAGATGCTCATAAACTTGTTGGCAAGAAGAAAAGTGTTTATTATGTTGCAATAACAACATTATTTATGAATTTCAATATTATGGTAAAACCAGTAGGAACATTTTCCTTTTAAGAAATGAGGCTATTTGTGAAGTTGATAAGGAAGCAATAATAGTTAAATTGTCTTCACCCCCCAACTACGTTTCTTGTGAATTTTAATACATAGTCTTTAAGCCTTCTTTGAGATATTTAATATCCTTTCAATATCTTTACAAAAGATTTCATACGCATTTACAAATTCAGTGGTGAATAAGTGAAGATTTGGTTCTATATATATAGCAGTATTTATACCTACATTTAGTTGCACTTTTTAACCATCATCAACTTTTTGGTAAATTGCTGACTGTTACACTTATGTTCTTCGAGATAATTGTTCTAATGCTTTGTACTTTTATGCGCATTAAATAAGATTTATTTGAATTCTTTGTCCGCCCCTCACTACACGACTTTATACCTTTGAATATTGTTACAATATGGAACATAACAAGTGTTTTTCTTCACCAAAATTACATATCTGGTTCCATCAAGAGGGTAGCTCAACAAGTATTAATTTTGTTGCCATTTGCCATTGGCAAAAAATTGAAACAGTCGATTTTCACAAACCACTCTTGAAGCAAATTTTGCTCAGGAAAATTGTTCACCATGGACAGGACATACTTTAATCACTTGGTGCCAGGTCCGAACTATAAGGTGGATACATAAGAACTTCCCAACCAAGTTTCCGTAGCTTCTGACGAGTCACTATTAATGTGTGTGGCCTGGCATTGTCCTTATGGAACACAATTCCTCTCCTATTGGCCTGGCCGCATCTTTTTCAGACGGTCCAATTGTTAACACTACAGTTCTGAGTTAAGAGTTTGGTCGCAGAGGAGCAGCTCATAGTAGATAATTCCCTGTGAATTCCACCAAACACACAACAAAACCTTCCTTCAATTCTGGCTTGGCCACCTTTTCCGACGGCTCACCGCGATTCGACTGTTTTCGCTTGACGTTGTCGTAAGTGATTCAATTTTCATCAGCAGGCATCAAAGGCTTCAGAAATGGGTCGATTTTGTTGGGATTCAGCAAAGATTCGTAGATTGAAATTCAGTCCATGAGGTTTTTTTTACTAATAATTTAAAAATGCGAATACATTTCGTAAATCTATGTTAACTCGTGTGGCACTCATACATCGAGCTTCTTTTTGTATCCAGCCTTATTAAAATGGTTCCAAACGGTTTTTTTGTGCAATCTTTAGCTCTTAGGCAATAAAAACAGTGCTTAAATGACGGTCAGACTGGACAATGTCCATGATTTTTTAGATAATTTCGACAATTGGCCTTCCAGTGCTTTGGGCATCTTTGACATTCTTTAAATTGTTTGTAAACTATGCTTCCCAACTTTACATTTATGAGAATAGTCTGCATGTACTTGTTGACTTTCAGTAAATAAAATACAGTAATACTGATTCATGTTGAGTCTACGAAGATTTTTGATCTACACATTTTATTTTTTTTTGCGATAACGACTGCTGAGGTCATTAGCCAAATGACAATATTAAATATGAGAATAAATTAAAATTAATACTTTCGCTGCTACATTCTTGATGGAACATGGTCACAGGGGTGGATTTGTAAATGAAAAATAATTCATTTGTCGAAACATAAATCAGGAAACTGATAAATTAATTATGGAACAAAACAAATCTTTCATTTACAAATCCATCTGAGAATAAATTATTTTGTTTTTATTTTGTTTCCTATTTTATAAAGGTCTAATTGTGTTTGTCGCATTAATTTCATTCTAAAATTCATTCTGATTTTAGAATTTATTTAGAGATGAGTAGTTTGTTTTAAAATGCAATGAAACTACTCCCATATTGAACTGCGTTTTAATATCGATCCAATAATTTGGTGATAAGCAATTATATCCACCACATGATTAAATTTAATGCATATATCCATTTAATCAATCATTTTTGGTTATCTTCAAGACAAATTGCCGCCCTACTTTCACAAGAGATAAACCAAACGCGCTAGAAATCTGGTATAATTAGGATGCCGATAATAGATAGCAGAAAATTATTCAAGCTTAACAATTGGCTTCGGAATGTATCAATCGCATATAAAATTTCTTTTAAATTTAAATTTTGAATTATCAATTTTATTTATTTCATTAAATTACTTTGTAACTTTTACATTGCGCTCTAATAAACAAAAAATATATTAATTTGAGAACAAAACAGAAATATATAAAAAATAATTGACTGTAATTATACAATCAGATAGCTCAAAACTACATACAAAGAAAATTTGGAAGTTTTGGTGAAAATAATGGTTGTAATAATTAATATAAAAATTGTAACTCTAATAAATATGTATTTTATAGTTTCCACTCATTAATTTAATGAGATTTTGATTGATTGAGTTAAAATCACTTGTGTGCCTAACAGCTGTAAATGCCTCTCTCTGTTTAAATTTTCTTAAATTAAACTTAATGTTCTACGATTCTGTTGTAAATACCGCGGCAAACGTTCAATTTTTGGGGATGTTACGTATGAGCCTCTAGTACTCAATAAGAACTATTTTGTCACCAGCAGTTATGTTGATTAACTGTATCATTGAAACAGAATGAAGCTTCATCCAGAAACACCACATTTTTGCCAAATTATTGTCTATGATCATTTCACAAATGATTTCTAAATTCTAAACGTCTATCAAAATCGTCTTCGCAGAGTTCTTGAACAAGCTTAATATCCTTCTTACAAAACGAAATCTAATTTCCTATGCATTTACGACTTCAGTGGTGAATAAATGAAAATTTTGTACTAAAGATATTGGAATATTTTGAGCTACTTTATTAGGTTATCAAATAAATAGAAATGAAATGGAGCAAAAAATTCACATGATTTTTTCCAATAAAAACATTTTATTTTTAATCAAAGCATGCACCCAAATTATCGATACACTTTTTCCATTTTCGAGATAACACATTTATTCCTTTGCTGTAGAAGCTTGGATCACGGGAGTCGATAAACTCTTGAAACGCCATTTTGTCAGCCTGTGCGGAATTGAATTTTTTTCCACAAAAAAATTAGTTTACATTTTGAAAGAAATAATAATCAGTAGGGGCAAGGTCGGCGAGTACGGTGTGTGACGGAGAGTTTCCAACTCCAACTCCTGTAGCTTTGATACGATCATTCGTGCGGCATGTGGTCGAGCGTTGTCGTGCAGGAGGATTGGAGTTATCCGATTAACTAATTTTGGCTGTTTAATCGCAAGATTTCTCATCATTTCATCAAGTTGATAACAGTAGACATCCGCCGTGATCGATTGGCCAGGTTCCAAAAACCTATGTTGGATGTCACCTGAGTTAGACCACCAAACAGTGATCTTCTGGTGGATGTCTCATTTCGGACAGTGTTTTGGTAATTCATCTTTGTCCAACCATTGCGATGAACGCTTACGATTATTGTACATGATCCATTTTTCATCACACGTAACAATTCGGTTGAGAAATACATGCGCCGAGATAAAATAATTGCAGAGATTTCACATATTGCAAAATCAAATAATATAAATCTGTGAGTTCGCTCTAATTTAAAATAACTCGTAGACCTTGAAGCATTAAAAAAATCCCACAAGATGCACCTCATAGCGGTTTGCCCAAATTACAGCTTTACACGACGCACCGGAAATCACCAATTCAATTGTCTCCGTAACGTGAAACCCCAAACCATATTGTTTCCAGTTTGTTATTAAATAATCAGCCGCAATTATACCGGTGTATTAAATAACCATAAGCCTCATCATTTTCGATAACGATTTAACAAATCAAACCAGCTTTTCCTTACCCAGTGCCTTGTTCAATGACGTTTGAATATAAACCAATGGGTCACTTTAATCGAAATACAACAAGCAATTAAAAAATATATATATCTAATATAAACATTGCACTGTCCCGCTTTTAATTCCGATACCGCAACAACGCGAAAAGTTTTGCAACTCCGTTTGGCCTTAAAATCGCACGCGGTTTCCGGTCTACCGGCAAAGATACAGTTCATTTAAAACGAGCCAATTATTTTAATTGTGTGTTTTTCTTTCTTTTTGTTTACATGAAAGTGAGGATAAACAACGTTCACCTAGTGGAATTAGTGCTGCTACGTGCTTATTTTACTTTCATTTAGTACTAATTTAATGGTGGCACCTTATGTCGGTCAATACGTCGCGCTGTTTCTTAAATCACAAAGTTTTCAACGAAGTAAACAACACCATAAACCGGCTAATTGGCTCATAACGGTAAACGCATTTTTGGAATGCTTTGTCGGTGGATATATTTATTATCCGGCTTAAAACGATGTTAATGTTGTGGTCTTGGCGATGGACATTTCTGATTATTCGGAATTCATCGTTGAAATTTTCACATACATCTTTAAATTTTTAGGTTTACCACTTTGTAAGGATAAACTTTAAATGTATGTTGTATGATAAAATGGCTTTAAAAAAAATCTTTTATAAGCGAACATTAATGATATGTGAAGTACCCCAAGGCTTACACTTAGGTCCTTTATTATTTATCCTTTTTCTAATCATAACTAATCGTACACCAAGTACATTGTGAGAACTTGTTACACCTATATCAATTACATATAATTTGTAAAATATATCATGGTCATCATCTCCTCTTTTGTTAAAACCTTTAACAAATTAACGTTCAAACTATATTTCTAACAAAGATACGTATTGTATTATAATTACCACATAATAACAGAAAAAAGCAATTCGTTTCAGAAAGACAATGCGCAGAACCACGCAGTTATTTTTCTACTCACCCAAGGTAATATTCATCTACTTGTTATAATGATCTTCATGTGTTACATTCGGATTTCCCACTTTCTGTCGCGCATATGGAAGATAACGGAAAAATAAGTACATGGCTCCGACAGGTACGCCATTGACATTGGCATTTCAGGGACACGTGCGTGCGTTGTCCTAATTTACATCCTGCCGTACACATGTTACTATAAATGATGGTTATTATGCTCCACGTTGACTGCGTTTAATACCAGGACCATAATAGGAAAATAGAAAATGTGTAATGAAATCGCCCGTCTATACAATGCCCTACTTAACTCCTAACTAACAAGTACTACTCTAGGTAAGCAAGTTAAATAATTAAATACAAATAATATCTATAAGGGAAAATGATAATGCAGCTTCAATACATTATATCAGATTTTTTGCAAAACTAAACTTTTATAACTACATTCAAACAATATTTACTTCAGTAAGTTATTACTGTTAAAGTCTGGTACCTGAAATAGATTTAATTGATATATCAGATATTCTTAAAACAAATTTTCGTAAAGATGATTTAATGATTATTCATTTCTAATATATATTTTATATTTAAATTATTTTGTTTATAATACATTTGTTTTCGTAATATCACTACATTACTATCTGTTACTATCGATTAAAAATTGTGTAAGGATATTAAAAAAAAGATTGGTTGAAGGTTTTATTTTTGAAGCTCCTTATGTTAACTGTTAGGATGATGCGATTCAATGAATTGGTGAATTATGTTAAATGATATATTTTGGTAGAATATTATGGTTACGAGGAATACAGAACTTATCAAAAGAAGGTTAAATTAGAGGTTTTAAATGATAGAAGTGATTCAGCTAGATTTGTTTAGTAATTTTATATTGATTAAGGTTTGGAGAACACATTTTTTCGGCTACTTGCATAACTTCCCTAAAAGCCCTAAACGTCTTGGTTTGCAATCGTATAGCAACTAAAGGCTTTTTAAGCTTTAAAAAACAAACGTTTATCAACTTAAAATATAGCATTCGTAGAAAAAATCACCTACAACTTCAAAATCCAATAAACTTAATCCCGTTGATAATTCTTCTGTATTCGCTTAAAAGAAATAGATAGATAGATTTGTTCAGTAATTCGTTGGTTGAACAATGATGAAGATTATTTCGGTCTTTTATATTAAGTTTCGGAGAGTGCATTTTTCGGCTACTTGAAAATCTTTCCTAAAAGCCCTAAACGTCTTGGTTTGCAACCGCATGGCAACTAAAATTGATTAAGGCTTTTTAAGCTTTAAAAACAGACTTTTATCAACTCAAAATTAATTTTATCAAAATTCGTCGAAAAAAAAAACACACTTATAAATCTTCTGTATTCGTTTAAAAGAAAAAAAATCTGTAGTTTTAAACCTTGGCTTCCTGTAAATATATTCTAATTGTGATAAATTGTAATTTACCAGTTTGGGTGGATGTTAGACTCATCCACAATCACAAAATATTGACAAAAAAACTATCAAAAAATGAAGAAGTTGAAAACTTTTCTTTCGTGATTAGATTTGATTGGAATTGACAATTTTGAGATGGGGAAAACTAAAACTAGACTATTTTGGGTGGCTGAGTTATTCTTCAAAAACTACTTTCTGGGAAAATATTAGGCTCTTCCACATTCACAAAGTACTGACTCAGAAAATTTCCAAAACTTTCATATACAATAGCAAAAAACGATGAAAATTGAGAGCATTTATTCCGTGGTTAGAGAGAGAGACAAAACATCTTTATTATTAGAAGTAAAAATTTTTACAATTTGTGTGAAGTGACTTAAGATTTCTTCTAATCAGCGGCTATCGACCCGCGGTCTTTCAGCCGTGGTTAGATTTAATTGGAATTGACAATTTTAAGGGAGGCAAAATTATAAAAGAAAACTTAAAAATACCCTAAGAAGATTTATTTAAAATTGTTCACGTTAATAGTATGCTTTGTAGAAAAGGCATTACTTTATGACACTTAGTTCGAAAGTAAAATCTTTGAAGATTTACTATTGCTTTTTCAAAGGACTAATCTAATTGTGTTTTTGCACCGGTGCATATCTACAACCTAAAACCAATTTCCAAAACTCTAAAAATCTCTAGTAAAACCTAACTAAGAATCCGCCGAAATTTTCAAATTAAGTAGTAATCCAAATCTGTTAAAAGAACAAACCGATTTAATATACACTACACTTTTCAAAAACCTGTAATCTCTTAATAATGCTTAATAATTTGTAACTATTCTCAGTAAATTAATTTCCTAAACTTTTCATTAATCTGATCACTTGAGAATGACCTTCAAAATCGAAACTTAAGTCGTGTTCTTGTAATATATTTATATACATTACAAAAATTTTAGTGGTAAAAAACATATTAATTTTTTATTTAAGTGTTTATATCATGAATTACCACGTGGTAAGGGTCGCAACCATCATCATGATTAACTAAGAATCAGGTTAAAGCAATTATCAATTAACATTTGCTTTTTGGTAGTTGTTCTTCATATGATACATTTTAAATAATATAAGAAGATAAGAAGTCAAAGAAGAAGAAATAAATATTACTGTGACGACATCATAATATTTTCACTATGAACCGTCATTACTCGAGGTAATTCTTTGACCTGAGACCCAAAAGTCGACGTCGCATCGATGATACGAGTGCTAATTAAAGAAGTATAAACTTTTACGATTTGAAGGAATAGACTACTCCATTACTGCTACTCCTCAACCTTTAAGTTTCCCGTAAGACACTTATTTTATATCTAAAATATGTGTTTATGATAAGTTTGATTTCTTAGTGTCAGTACATTTTTTACACTGGCGTATGTAAAATGATCTATTATTAGCATAAATAATTGTATTCTATTCATATAGAGCTTCTGTATCGAAGCAGGCAAGAGTAGAAGAACATTTTATTGTGAACTCGCGCCTTTCCAGTGCAATCAAAATATGTTTGTAAGAATTTATTGTAACATATGTATTTCGAGTTTAATTTGTAAGCACAAATAGATAAATACAAATACAAATTACTCTCTGGACTATCGATCATGAATCTTTACTAAAATTTTGAAAGAAAATTTAGAAAAAGAATGATTTATTTAAGTTTTATTTTTGAAAGCAACATAACACATGTTTACTGTTGGGTTAATGCTATTTAATACATTTTTGAATTTTGTTACACGATATATTTTGATAGAATATTAGAGTTACGAAAAATAGAGTGCTTATTGAAGGGAGGTCTAATTAGAGGGTTTAGATTGGCCAATTAAGTTTCAATGATGGGAGTGATTCGGGTAGATTTGTTTAGCAATTTGTTGGATGGGCAATGAAGAGGGTTATTTCGATGTTGATTAAGATTTTTTAGCAACTTCTCTAAAATTCCTATATGTCTTGGTTGACAACTATATGGAAACAAAACTTTTCAGAATTTAAAAATTTTGTCAACTTGCCAAGCATCTTCAAAATACAGTATACGTAGCAAAACACCTTTCACTCTAAAATCCAAGAAACGCACTAATTATATGGGGAATTCTTCTGTATTCTGTAAGCTTTAGTTTTAAACAATGGCTTCCCATAAATGTATCCGAATTGTGATCAATTCTATGATAACTAGACCATTTTGGGTGGGCTAGGTTAGGTTGGTGTGGCAGCACCTCTTCGTGCACCGCGAAGAGATGCACATTTAGGCCTAGATAGGCCCGTTGTGATACCAATGAGGGACATACACGAACATCCATGGATCCGGACGAAGAATTCTTCCTTTAGAAAAATCCACCGCCCGGCTGGGATTTGAACCCACAACCGTGTGGCCCGTGAGCAGGCACTCTACCCACTAGGCCACCGCGGGGTGGGCTAAGTTACTCTTTAAAATCAGCTTTTTAGGGAAAGGTTAGGCTCAGCCACAATCAAATTTATTTTAATATTGATTTTGCTTTACATGTCCACTTACAATTGATATAAATTTACAAACTACTTAACAATGCAGAGCAGAGGACCTGCGGCGGAGTTCACGTCCACTCAGATCCATATTACTAGATAATGATATCCTCACCAACAGAATATTTGACCCATTTTAGACAATATTTTGGCCATTACTGGCTTAATTTGCTCATTTTATATGAGACCTTTATAGTGTCCGACTTCGATCTGGTTGAATAAGAAGGTGATCTTTACCTTGGATGGTTTATTAAGATCAAAGACGAAGAAGTCTTCATCTCTGCGATTGAAAAATTATTTTGCCTAAATCTGAAAACAGCAAACAACCGATGATTTAAATATTAAGAAAATTCTATCTATAGAAATTTCTATATATTAAAAAATAGCAATAAAAATGATTTACAGATAGTTTTATGTTTAGTAATTTAGATATATAGAAAAGACTTTGTCTAAAATGCAAATTAAACTTTTAAATCAAATTTAAAAAATGGTTTAACAAATATTCCATGTACAAACTTTTAGTTATGTAGAATTGTAATTGAAAATTTATTTTAATAGAGAATAAGTCAACTAAAGGATGTACACAAAAAAGTTAAAATTTAGAAATGTATATCCATAGAAAATTCAATGCTTAGAACATTCTACATAAAGAAAGTTAGGCGTTGGAAAATGATTTACGTATGATTTCATATTTACTCAATTAGATACATGAATTTTTAAGAAAGTAAATTAAGCTGATTAAGTTGACAATTATAAATCAATATTTCTATTGATAGACAATTATTCAACTTATACTATTCGAAAAATAATACGTAGAAAATTCTGAATATATTTGCTTGAAATTAAAATTTTAATCTATAGAGAATTATAGGATTGAATTTGATGTACAGAAACAAAAATATATGAAAATATATTTTCAAACTATTGTATATCTAGACTTCTTAATCGTTAAAAATACAGAAAAATGAATTTTCGTTAATAAAACTGCTGCATTTGCATGAAAATTGTATTTTTACGTTTGGAAGGTTATGTAACCTTGTATATTACCAATGCTATGCAGATGAGTTTATTGTTTTTAATTATTAATTATTAGTATAGACAGAAAATAGATTGTAGGAAAAAAATGACCTGGATCATTCTTGGGCAAATTTAACCATTTTAAGCGATGACGACAGTGCAGATACCTATAAAAACCACATTTTGCTCGAAAGTGATGATGAAGTAGAAGTAGAAGACATTGAAAAAAGTGAGAATAGAAGTGGTGTCTAAAAAAGGCCAGTTTTACTCTCTCTTCTTTCTTGCCATTGAAACGAAGTAAGGCAGCCGTAAAAAAGATGTACTTTTCAAATCTAGGTCTTTGATCTTGAATGATGATCAACTACGTTTTCATAGGGACATACAAGTTTCTGAAGAAATTTTAGCTTTCAAGTGAGTAATAAAAATATAGAAAAAAAAGTAGAATTCAATTTATTTTCTGTTCAGACCAAAACTAAAAGACCACCATCTTTTACCAAAAAAGAAAAACGAAGTAGATGGTATACAGTTACATACCTTCTTCTTTCATGCGCCTTGTTCAATTTTCCTGACGTTGGCGATCATCACAGAAAGTGTATACCTATGTTGTGCTATGTGCACCATTTCAACTGCAGATCGTATGCTAGTCCAATCACGATTGTTGCTTTCTGCCAGGCCCTCTGCGTCTTTCAATCGTACCCATCATTATTCGTTGGAGTAGCTGGTATTTTTCGCCTCTTAGTACATATCCTAGGTAGGCTATGTTACGATATTTGATTGCTGTTAGCACTTACATTTCAGTTTTGGCTCTTCGAAGTACAGTGTTTGTTACGTGGTCTACCCATGATATACTTAGCTTCCTTCTTTGCAGCCACATTATATGCTTCGATGGTTTCATATATCGTATACAAGTGTTGACCAAATATAGCACTTAACTAATCTTTGTTGTAACTTTAGTTTTAAATTATTATCACAGAGAGATGACCTCATTTTATTAAATAACGCACGTCCTGGCTCTATACAATTCTTGATCTATATGTCTAGATCTAGGGTTCGGTAATTATGATCCCAAGGTATTTAATGTTGGCCACCCTTTCAATCAATATTGACATTATGTTCTACGCGACTGAATATCATGATATTGGTTTTAATGGTATTTATTTTTTAACCGTACCTTTCGCCAACTGCGTCGATTCTGTTAAGCAGTAGCTGAAGCACGTTTAGACTGTCAGCCAGTATGACCATTAGTGGAGACACAGGCTCAAACTAGATACAGAGACAGACAAAACAATTCCTTAAGAAACAATCGGAAAAATTCACGACTGAACTTCTGAATTAAGGAAAATGATCAAAACAATCGTATGTCTGATGACAGAGCACTGCAAGCTCAACAAACATATGAGCAAAATAGCCCTGGTGGAAGAAGCACCATGCACATTCTGCCTAGATGAAGAAGAGGACTTATTTACTATCCTTCCCATTTGCAGCTTGAAAGCTTTTGTGTGGTGAGCATTATAGTTTGATGTTTATTTACATGGAACAGATGACACTAAAACAGTGAAAGTCCCGTGGCAACCATTCGTGAACTGTGTGTGACTCTCGAACGTAACACTGTTCCAACCGAATCCTCAGTTCGGTAGTTGAGAACACGGGTTCTGTTGCAAATGTTAAGAATTAACACAAGAGTTAAAGCCTGCTGATAATTGACATGAGCATCGATTTGCTCAGAGGGTCTTGACTCGACAAGCGGAGAACAATAACTAAAAATAATAATTTTCTCAGATGGGTACGCCAAAAAACAGAGGAGTGACCGGCCCGTATTTTTTTGAAAACCATAAGGAAGCTGCCGTTACAGAAACATGCTTTCTGATTGGTTTTTTGTAGTTGTGGATGAAAATTTTTGGTTTCAACAAAATGGTGCGACATTCAACAGATCCCATAAAACGATTGCTCTGCTGAATGAAAAGATTTACCAAAACATTATCTCTTTGCGTGGCAACGGGGAATGGTCTGCCAGATCATGCGATCTTACGCCTAATGACTTTTTTGTGGGGATTTGTGAAATCAAAAGTGTGAACAAACCACAAAGATATAAAAATTAAAGGATAAAATCCAAAGGGTTATTAACGGTATCCCACCAGATATTTGTGACCTCGTCATCGAAAACTTCAATGAACGCATTGCTCGTTGCCGCGCGGACTTGGGTGGTCACATGAAGGATATAATTTTTCATACATAAATGGGACATGTTACTTAATGTCTTTATAAAAGAAAATTACATTTTCTCTCAGTATTGTATGTTCTAAGGAACTTTCTGAACACCCTTTAGTTGCTATGGGCAGACTATTTACTTTTATGCCGATTGGAGGTATTCCTTCAAGTGCATCTTTGAGAACTCGATCTGAATATAGATTATATTAGAGCGGCGAGAGGATACAACCCTGTTGGACTCCTTTCTGTATGCGGATGTTTTCTGATTTCTCTTTGCCTAAGCAAATAATAGTTTTCTATAACTCAGTTTAGTGTCTTGGAGTATTTCTATTAATTTCTCGTGGTTTATTCGGTTAAATCATTTCACGTAGTCTAAGAATACGGCATATACGTCATTATTTTGATCGCGGCATTTTGCAATAGGACATTGAAACAGTGCTTCACATGTTCCAAATGCATTACGAAAGCCAAATTGTAATGGGTCTAGGTTTTTTCACATTTCCTCCTAATTCTAGCGTGTATTCTGCATAGGAAAGTCTTTAACAAATGGGACATCTAATTATCCGGTATTAGCTATAGTTTTATAGACGTTGCTTCTTAGGTATAGTTACGTTGCTTTAAGCCATTCTGTTGGAATTATATCTGTTTCGTATATCTTATTGAATAACTTTACTATCAGATCCATGTTTCTTTCATTTATTAGCTTTAGTACCTCCACCGGTAGTTTGTCCGGACCGCCCGCTTTTTTAATTTTGGAAATTGCATGTATGAGTGTTTTTCAGGTTTTAATATTTTCCAACACGGTGATATCTGCTCTATTGTCTGTAGAAGTTTCTGTGATTTATGTTTGCATGTTTTCCAGATTTTTGCTTCATCCAGAATCAGTTTATTATTTCGATCTACTTTTTTCGTTATTTTACGATGAACGTAAGGAAGGAAGTCATTGTACAATTCATTCAGGTACTCGATTTCCTTTTATTCATGCTAGTTTCGCTATTTTGATTTCTTTCTTTATAATCTTTTGCAATGCTTTATATCTGGGGATTTTATTTTTTTCTCTCCTATCTTATTCCGTTAGGTATGAAACATGTTCGGTCATCCATTTTCACTTCTACATGTCGTCCTGTGAGTTTTAAAATGTTGTGTACACGTTCCACTAAAACCTCTTTCGATATTATTTCATATAGATTCTACGTTGTCTTTATTGTTGTTTGCTAGACGTGTGAGTTTATTGTTTATTTCTTCTGATTCTAATTGTTTGATGTTACTATCTTGAAGTTTAGTTATGTCAAAAGGTTTTGTTAAGGGTCTTTTTTCTGTAAGTTGACGAACCTAACCTTGGCGTAACTCTTAATTTGGTAAAATTATTACATAATAAATATTATTTTCAGTCACTATAGGTCTTAACGATCATAATCTAAAAAGCACATCAGTTAATTCGAATATAATACTTACCAACTTTAGGTTTAGAGTTGATATTGGAAATCCAAACCTGCAGAAAAATTTTAGATTGTTTTTTTGGGTATGATTATCAAATTCTTGTACAGTACTTTAATATATTAATATTAGTTAATTTTCTACAACGAACCAAAGGACTTTAATACATTTTATTGTTACTTTAATATACCTTTAATTTGCGATTTTGGTAAGAATAAAAACAAAAATTCTTCTATAGCAATAACTATATAGGTAATTGAGAAGAGATAACATTTTGTTTATTAAACAGATAACTGCGCGCGACTGAAACTGTTATATATTTTGAATTGATCAATGTTGCAAATTTCGAAGTCCGTCTCTGTCGTCGCCGTGCGAGTAGCCTTATCAGCGGTCGTCGCAGTATTGAGCGTGATCGTCGGTCAGTCGTAGAAAAGCCGCCGTCCTGGCGAAAATAGTCTCCATTTCGGAAACCGCGATGTACCTAAAGTGGGAAATCCGCGTGAAAAAGTTGACCAACCGCTTGAGGAATACGGTTATCATATTTGGGATAAACACGGTGAACATGGTGATCGTGACCCTAGAGAACGTCAAGCAGAAACAGGCAAGCCTCATCGTCCTGGAGCCGGAACTCAACGGCGGGTTAGTTCTTAGTTTTCCACGCGAAAATTGCGCCGTCGAGAAATTCGAATCGGTCTCGAAACAAAGAGGTTATCTGTTTGAAGGCGGGTTAAGTCGGACATCTGTGTGATCAGGTGGCACCGCTATAGATAAGTGCCGCCGTCGTGTAGTGAAGGGTGCTTAAGTATATTCTGCGCAGTGAAACAGGTTTGGACATTTTACATACCCTTCGCGTTACTCTCCTTAGTTCTTAGTTACTTTTTTATCCTACAGGATTTGATACGAAATTTTATCAACCACGTTATCAGTGTACACTTTGTTTCTGAACAATCGATTGTTATTAATCGTGTTTATCACAAATTTATCGCATTCAAATTCAAGTGGAATTTAATCTATTGAATTAAAGTATTCAAATTGATTATAAATTCTATGTACAATAAATTACCATATTTATTAAATACTATTATGTATTCCTAAAATAATTATGTTTGTTCCGTAAATAGGTTTATTTAAATAAATTTATTTTATATTTAAAAAAATGATTTTTTTACTTTTAAAAGTACTTATTTAATTTAGCATTTATGTTAGTTTGATTCTCTTCTTTATGTACATAACAATCATTTATTGACTATGTAATTGAATATTGTATTTTACTAAGGTGATTATTAATTTTACTTACTTAAAGTGCACAAAACATTTTTGCCATTATTAATAATTTATAATTTCTGGTACATTGAATTATTTCATGTTTTTGTATATTGGGATTATCACCGTATCTTAATTTATAAAAGAAATAAAAATATAAATCATAGTTCAAATTTTTTTGCTACGAAAGCACAAATTCGATTGATTAGAACTATTAATTTCGTTTTCGCTTAAGTAATCCATTCTGTAGGATCATTATAACCACTGGAACCAAATATTAAAACTTTAGTGTTGCAAGGTTATTAGTTTCAAACTTTAATTGGCTTACGGAAATATGATCGATATAAGGTAAAAATATATTTCCAAGTATTTCCACGTAAATAGGCTAATAATAGTTGTGAAAATGTGACGCAGTTAATTAAAGTTAATGTTCTCAGCAAGGACAAAAGAATGTGCATTTGTATTTTTAATTAAAAATCTTTAACTTTTTACACGAAATATATTTACACACTATTTAAATTTTGAAAGAAAAATAAAATTATATGTAACTTTTAATTTATCGTTAATTTATCTTTTAGGGTTGCAAGATTTTCTCAACCTTAATTTTAAGTCTTTTAAAAATTAATCGGGCGATGGAGTAAATTGCAAAACTGAATTCAATTAGTGACATTCCTAGGATGGTGCAGGCTATGAAAGTACTATGACATTAGTTAATAGCAGAGGGCCTCCTTTTTTTGGAATTCAAATCTTTATTTAAATATTTACAACTATAACATAAAATAGATATAATACATGTATATACATTGTAAATAAAAATATCTTGGCTTCTTCCTTTCTTCTTCACCTCGAGTATGGATGTTTGGTTCCATCTCGGGCTATTGGTTTTAAGGGTTAGTGCGTTTTTGTTCATAGTAGTATGATGTGAGTTATATTTTTTAAAATTATAATTAGCTACAAATATCAGTAATCTAATTCTGAGGATTAAGTTAGCTGGGAATTAGAATTATAGGTGACTTCTGCTTCCATGTGTGATTTCACCTCCAAAGTAGCTGTGTGGGTTCATTTCCAAAATGTAAATCCATGCGTTATCCTTCTCTCATCTAAATATTCTGACTTAATTAAAGCCATCAAAAACATAAAGTGGCATATAATATACGTTCAACAAAAATAACCTAGTTGGCATTGAATTTCTTGTATCATCAAAAGATCAAATGTATGAAATGCTTGTTTATTTATTTATTTATTTATTACATCATCAAAATATGAATAATATTATGTTTAGATTAAACAGTGACATCTTATATGTCAACATGGCGACTAGTATTTTATAGTGATTTTAGCTCAGCCATGATTTTTTCTGATGTTCTTTATTTATAAAATTACATAGAACTGTCCTTCTATTATTAGCAATCGCTCGAGAGCTTGAAATTTAATGACTCTCATTCTTTGATTCTTCGCTAAAGTAAAGTAATCTTTATTTGAAATTGATTGTTACCTATGGTTTAGCTGATCTCGTTTGAAATCTAAATAACTGATGCTATATAACTGCTCTTTGCATACTTTAGCTTTTATGAAAAAAATTGAGCTTAATAAAGAACAAATTTAGCTCCTTTTCTTCAAAGGACTCTTAAAAGTTTACTTTGATAAATTTATTCTTGATTGTAATTTGAATTGGAATATCTGATAAAAAAACAATAGTGAGCTTGAAATTTAAAGACTCTCATAATTGATTCTTCGCTAAAGTAAAGTAATCTTTATTTGAAATGGATTGTTACCTATGGTTTAGCTGGTCCCGTTTGAAATCTAAATAACTGATGCTATATAACTGCTCTTTGTATACTTTAGCTTTATAATAATAAATAATAAAGAACCAATTAAGCTCCTTTTCTTCAAAGGAATCTTAAAAGTTTACTTTGATAAATTTGTTCTTGGTTTGAGTTGGAATTTTGTAATAAAAGGAACAATATAAAATAAGCTCAAATAAAATTTGCTTACAAATGGCTTAGCCACGTGTCATTAAATTCTAAAAACATATTGTACAAAATGTAAAAATCTTCTTTAATTATTAACAGCCGCTTGATTGCTCTTCTTCATTCTTTGATTCTTCACTCACTACCAATACTGAAATAGAGCACAGTTTTTACAGCCTTCTTAAAACTTTATTGATAATTATTATTTGGCTCTTTCGAAGTCTAAATAACTAATGCTATGTAACTTTGCTCTTTGCATTTTTGCAGTTTAACGTTTTTTTCCTAAAGGCCATCTTTCTATTTTTAATGCTTTATGTCAAAATAACACAGAACAAAAATAATATCCGATAATAGGGCAAATTTAAATGCCAATATATTCCTTTCCTTCAAAACATTGTCAAAAATTACTTTTATACGTTACTAGAGATATTAAATGCTAACAACATATTTCATAAGTAGTTTAATGAAATTGTTTTCTTCAAGATTATATTTAACCTATTTGTAATAATATCAGATATGTTAATCGTGCACTTACCTTTATGGTCTTAAAACCACGTTGTAAAAAAATGCAAAGGCTTCAACCAGCAATATTCGTTAATTCTTGAAAGTTGTCGGCGTTTACTTGGTGGTACATTTTGATTAAAAATAATTACACTTTTCACTTTGTTTTAACACAATAGGTCTATTGTGGTAAAACAAAATAAAAAGTGTTTTTAATATTCGTAAACTTTGACGCAAAGTCTTACTAATACGTGATTGTGAAAGTCTTCATTATATGATACATATTTATAACGTGGAGAACACAAGAAAACACAATTTTTTATTCACACATCTTTATGTTTGCTTGATTTGATTTTGCAAACCAGTAGAAATGTAATAGTTTCAAGTTATTATCTGCTATGGCTATGGTGTGAAAAGGTACATTCTAGTAATACCATATCAGTAAACTCTCTTTATGACCTAAAACACACATTCTAAAGAATTTAGAAGCTTTAACCAGATATATTAATCAAAATTTACGTTTTATAATAAATAAGGAATTTCTATTCAAGATTTCAATTTGATTAGAGATAAAAAAAATATAACAAATAGTTTTATACCATATATAAGGTAAATAAAACACTTGTTTTGTAATTTCACTGCTTTTAATGTGGGAACTGCGACATATGTTTCGTCACAGAGTGGCTTCATCAGGCAGATGATTAATGGTTGTTCGAGACTACAATCTTATCTTATTGCTAATGTTTTGAAGTGGGGAGGAGTAAAAATTACATATATGTTAATTAGTGGGGAATTATTAACGTCTAGTTGGTCGTTGAGGAGGATGCCGCGTTTGTTGAATTTGTTTATTTCTAGTTGTTCGAGCAGGGTCAACTTCTTGCCTTTGTTGCAAATATGTAATATTTTGAACTTTTTATTGAATTCGTGTCCTGAATCCATGAGATGATTGGCATATGTCGAGGATGTCTTTTTGTTGATGAAGCTCCTAGTTAGTTTTAAACTGGAACTTCTAGTTTGAAAATGACAATTTAAAATTGTCGAAACTATACTCACTTAATAAAGTCCTTGTTATATAAACAAGTGTTTTTATTTGTGAATAATGATGTATAACGAAGTAGAAGCCTCCACTTTTAACAGTTTGATCAATGCTAGTGTAGCTTATAATGCAAAAAAGAACTTTAAACTGCAATTAAAGGTAAAACAAGCATCCCTAAATATTAAATTTTAACAATGCTTAAAAATAGGTTTAATGTTTTCAAATTGGCTTTCTTTAAAAAAAGAACCAATTTGTAATAATGACAGATAAGTCGGAAATTTACATTTATAGACTTAAAAATACATTCTAAAAAATGCAAAAGCTTCAACCAACAATATTCGATAACTTTTAGACTTTGATATATTTTTATAACTTTTAAACCACAAGCAAACATGAAAGATTTTTTGTGTTTTTAAAAAAGTCTTTCTAAGCAAAGGTTTGGATTGTAAACCAGCAGCAATGTAACATACAAGATCAGTTAAACGAACCACTATTTTATTGATCTAAAAGTCACATTCTGAAAAAACTTCAAGGAGAAATATTCATCAAATTTTAAGCGAAGTCTTCCTATTCAAAAATTCGTTATATTATTAATTATATTATTATATATTTCACAAGTAGTTTCAATGTCTTCATGTTGCTGTTATCAAGGACTAATTTGCATACATAAAAGATTTATTTAAATGTTTTTCAATAAGTCTTTCTAAGCAAATATTTGAATTTGATTGTAAACCAGCAGCAATGTAACATACCTTCAGCTAAACAAACACCTATCTTTATGATCTAAAAATCACATTCTAAAACAACGTAGAAACTTCAACCAGAAATATTCATCAAAATTTAAGTGGATCCAAAAATTATATGTATTATTATTAATAGAAAAGAAAACAATTTTTTTCAGACTGCTGATGGGCGGTTTTCTTAAACGTTAAACGTTCTTCCATGCAAACTCATATTTCCGCTGCTTCAAATTTACTGATCCAGCATCGGATACTTATTTTGTTTTGCATTTAGATTGTAAATCAGTAAAGATTATAAACGCCAACAATCTATTTCACAAGTAGTAAAGTCTTCATTGCTGTTATCAAGGACCAATTTTTAATAATTCCAAATCAATTAGATGTACCCTTGTCTTTAACACATTGGCTGCCAACAAGTTGTTTTTAAGTTTTATTTTATAAAATGAGTAAGAATATGCATTTTTTAGACGAAATTACGTTTTTTTATGTGTCAGTCACAGGTGACTGGCAAATTATGCGGTTATTTAGTAAGAATGGCACGATAAAAACATGAAATAAGAAATAAAGAAGGTTACAGTTATTAATAATAATAATAATATTAATAATATTTTATTAACGGAATCTCCTTTTACATAAATATAACATATAACATATAAATTCTATCAAATAAATAATACAAAATTAAAGTACATATGTTTTAAATAAAAAAATAAAAATAAAAATGCGCATCAAACGTGCAGTATTACCCTTTTTAATTCAGTTTTGAATATACTGAAGGTTGAACCAAATAAATTAACATTATCATTTGAGTTTAATTCATTTGCGAAAGACATGCGTCTATATATTGGACTATTTAGTTCATAATTAGTTCGCACTACAGGTAATCTAAATAGAGGTCTTCGACGTATATTAATATAAGTAGGACTATTTGAAAAATTTAGTGAAGCTGTCAATTCCGGACAATTTATTGCACCCGATATTAATTTATGAAGTAAACATAAATCTAACCTAATTCTACGTTTACGTAAAGATTCTAGACTAAAACAAAAAGAAAAATCATCGTTATCGTCAATCGAAATAGTAGTTTCACTAAATTTCCAACTCATGTATTTTACAAATTTATGCTGAATCCGTTCTATAGCTAACACATAACAACTATAATGTGGAGACCAAACCGTAGATGCGTACTCTACATTTGATCTTACTAAACTAGTAAATAAAGTTATAAGAGCATGGGGTTTGAAGTTGTAACTATTCCTGAATATGAAACCTAGTATCTTAAATGCTTTATTTGTTATTAAATTAATATGGGCTGCGAAAGATAATTTAGAATCGAAAATCACTCCAAGGTCTTTAATAGTAGAAACTCTTTCTAATGCTACGTTATTGATTTTGTAGTTAAAAGTAATAAGAGATGATTTTCTCGAAAAAGAAATTATATTACATTTAGGTATATTCAGAAACAAGTTATTCTTCAAACACCATTCATGTAACCTACACAAGTCGCGTTGAAGTTCTTTACAGTTATTTACATTTTCAATAGCATGGAATATCTTTAAATCATCAGCGAACATTAATGATTTACAATAATCAAACGAATGACATAAGTCATTAACAAACAACAAGAACAATAAAGGGCCTATGTGCGTTCCCTGTGGTACACCTGAAAGTACATTTATATCGCATGAAATGTAATTATTTATCTTCACCATTTGTACCCGACAAGAAAGAAAAGAACGTATCCAATTAATTATGTTTAAACTAAATCCGTAGGCATTCAACTTAGCAATTAATATATTGTGATCTACCCGGTCGAATGCCTTTGAAAAGTCTGTGTATACCGCATCAACTTGTTTACTATCAGAAAAACTATCAATAATAAATTTCTGATAACATAATAAATTTGAAGTTGTAGATCGACCTTCAATAAAACCATGCTGATTATCCACAATAATAATCCGGCTAATCCAACGCAATTGAGTAGAAACAATTTTATCAAGTATCTTAGGAATCATAGACTGAATCGTAACTCCACGATAGTTATCCACCAAATTTTTTCCATTTTTTTTATAAATCGGAATGACATATGTTTTTTTCCAATATTGCGGAACATAGCCTGAGTGAAGGGAATACTCGAAAAGCCAATGAATAGGTTTCGAGATAGTAAACACACATCTAGATAAAAAAATCCAGGTATGCCATCAGGGCCATAACTACAATTATTAGATAAATTAACAATTTCATTAAATACTTCGTCTAGTGTAACACATAACTTAGACGAACTAACTTGAGAGTTGTAATTGAATTCTGGGACTGTAGTAATGATTGGACAATAAGCTGAAGAAAAGAACGATGCGAAGGCATTAACAATATCTGTCCCGTTGTCATAGGTCACATTATTATATGACATTGATTCCGGGATGCCTGAAGTATTTTTCATATCACTGGCAAATTTCCAAAAGGACCTGGGTTTCTGATTAATATTCTCTTGAATTTCATTAATGAATGATTCAAACAGAGATTTACTCAAAGATGAACACCGAGCAGGTAATTTACTAAAAATCTCGTAATCAACAACATTACTTGATCTTTTATAAGTTAAATGTGCATTCTTCTTCTCCTTAGTTAATTTTATAAATTCAGAATTGAACCATTTAGGATAGCGAGACTTAAAAATTGTTTTAGATGGAACATACATTTTGATTGTGTCATACAATATCTCATAAAATAATGCAAGAGCATGATCTAATTCATTGCCTTTAAATAAAGAATCCCAATCCATAACCGACAGTACATTATTTATAGCAATGTAATCTCCTTTTTTTAAAATCATAAATTACCTCATTTACTAATAATTCGTGTTGTTCTGTTAAAATATTAATGTCAATATCATAGGCAATGTGATGAATTGAAGTGTTGTTAAAGTTAAAGCGTCAAGAAAATATTGCAAAGGATGCTACAGTGAGAATTCAAAGAATCGTGGCAGAAAATACGCTAGAAGTAAAACTACATCAGCCATACTATTTTATAGAATATTTTAAGAACCATCGCTAATTGTTATTTATTAAACACACGGGTTTTATTTTAATATACAACGTACATTTTTTCCGAGATTATACCTACAGTTGTTTGAAGAAATTTTAGATGGCCAAGTTGTAGTAACGTACGGAAGGGCCGTATCAGGCAATTCTAGTAACAATTAACACGGAACTCGTGACTGACAGCGCTAAATAGTAAGTTACAGTAGGTACTGACTGTCAGTCATTGGTGACTGACGTCGCCCATTGGAATACTTCAGTGTCAGTCGCCGGTGACTGACAAATCGGTCAACGTGTTAAGGCCAAAAAATAATGAAATCACATTACAGGAAATGTAAAAGCTGTAACTAATAATATTCATCAAATTTTAGAAGAGTTAGAATTTTTGTTTGATCGTAAACCAGCAGATATAATGATATTAAAGAATGTGTTTCATCTTTAAGTTGTTTTTTTTTTCAAAGACGTGTTTTGATCACCATCAATTTCTAATAACACCAGATCAATTTGATGTATACTTCTCTACATGGCCTGAGTTATCATGTAACCTTAATCTGTAGAAATATCTTAGATATCAATAGAACCAGAGGATATGGAGAGGAGAGAGAGAATAATATCTTTATTCGAACACTTAATACAATATGGGGAATATATACAGATGATTTACAATAATGGTTAGTCTGTCCGTTTGGGCTATCGACCATCGGTCTTTCTGCCCTTATGGAGAGGATTATCTTACAAACGATGTATTGATTACTTTTTCTGTTGCAGATCAAGTGTGTTGTTTATCTTGCTACTTTATTTATTGGACAAAAATTTCTTTTCAACTCTTGCTCATTAGTATAATTAAATGAGTTTACAATTTAGCTTTGCCTCAACTTAGTGTTTGTCGTCTGGCACCTTTATCAAATTAATCCACCAGCTCACTAGAAATAACTTCGACAAATTATTTCCGTTTATGTTATCTCTAAAGTAGTTGTAATATTTTTTCTGTTAGTTTATTTCTTGAGAAATATAGTGAATAATACAAGTTATAGTTTACTTTCTTCGCAGTATATATTTTTTGTATTTTCTCAGTTAGCTATTGATTCAAACACGGTTTGAACAGGGCCAATTTCTAATACTACCAAGTCAGTTCGACGAACAGATCTTATTATGGCCTGAAAAATAATTTGCTTCGACGAACAATATTTAATTTTGATTTGATTGTAAACCAGCAGAGATAACAAATATGAAGAATGAAATTCATTATGTTTATGTTTAGTCTTTAGCTTCTTTTCCAACAAATACATATTCACAAACATTATACAAAACGTACAAAAATTTTGAACGGATGAAGCTGGTCGAAGTTCATGTAGCTGCGACGATCTTCCACTCTAACCCTTATTTGTCCATGATGCTGAGAGAGGAAATATACTCTTGGAATTTTGGATTCTTCTATAAATGCTTTTATTTCTATTTTATTAGTAGTTCTAATGCCTTCAAGTTATTGTTTTCAAGACGTATTTTGAACAGGACCATTTTCCAATAATGTCAGATGTACAATGCACGTTGTGGTCTAAAGAGACATTGTAAAAAACCAACAATATTTATTAACTTTTAGGCGTGGTCTTTCAACTCAGATCATTAGATTATAAACCAACAGAGACAACAAATGCCAATAATCACAATAATACACAATAGTTTTAACGTGACAAATAGTTGTTTTTAAGGCATGATTTGAACAGGAATCATTTCTAATAATGCCAGATCAGTTAGAAATACATCTCTCTTTATAGCTTAAAAAACATGGTAAAGGTTTAAAACAAAAATATTCATCAAGTTTTAGATCAGGTCTTTAAATTGATAGTAAACCAGAAAATATAATAAACACCCATAATGTATTTCGCAAGTAGTTGTAATGTGTTAAAGTTGTTGCCATATTTTGAATAGGACCAATTTCTAATAATTTCAGATTAGTTTGACGTATAGATCTTTTCTTGCCCAAAAATATGCAAAACATCAATCAACAATTTCAATCAGCTATAAAACAAGATCTTTGTATTCAAGAATTTAGATTTATTATTGTGTACTAGCAGAAATAATAAATGCTAACAATGTATTTCACAATGAGTTATGTCTTCAAATAGTATTTAAGGTTATTTTTAAAATATCCTGTTTCTAATAATGTCAGATCAGTAGGGCGAACAACTCTAGTTTCTCCCAAAAAGGGGACAATAAACTAAACAAAAGTAAATATAGAAGATTCCAGATATCAAAGAGGATACTAGCTCTCTCAACATCAAAGTAAAGAAAGGGTTGGAGTGGAAAAACATATTTAATTGTAAACTCGGCCTGTCCAAAATTTTATTATAATTTGTTTATATGTATTGTTCAAGAAAGAAGACCAAATAAAAAAATAAGAAAAGCATAAAAACAGGATTTATCAATTAGACCAGTAGTCTAATATATTCATAACCTTAGCTAGAATTTTAGCAATACAAAATCAATCACCTTCTAAATACATATACACTTCAAAATCATGGGCTAAAACATTACAAAAACATTATCCAAAAAGAAACCACAGGTGCCAAATAGGCGCTCACTTTTTTAAAGAAAAAATTATATTTATCCATAAATATTATTGTGTACATTTTATCATCATTCTTACTTATAACTTCAATTAACATGATTCCTTAAAAAAAACTATCCTACAAAGTAAAATCTATTAAAACATTCAAGAACTCGTCATTAGTATCTTTAGATACTATCTATTAAATCTCTCCCAAGGTTATTTCTTCATTGGACCGTTTGCTCAGTACATTCTTCGACACACTTTTGCTTCAATGCACTAATTTTCGCTCGACAAACGTTTGCTTTACAAAAAAGCAGAATTGTTCTGCAATTCGTACATATTAATTCTTATATTTCTCTTATATTATTAACATTGCCAAAATACTAACAATAACAAAATAACATTTCTATTAATAATTGCATTTGCAACATATCTGGGTGAATATTGGCTAATAGTACTTGCACATTATTTACATTAGTAACACGTAATATAAACAACACCATTAAATGCAGTGTCTATTAAAAATCAGCAAAAGTGTAGATAGGACGTGTGCACAACCATAACATTACTTGCAAGCCATGATCTTATCATAGCCATTACATTATTACGGCTAATTTTCGAAAGACAACACATTTCCAGTATAAACGAGCATAATATACGTTATCGTGTCTGGAATACAAAATAAGTCGAAGCGTAGGCGGTACCGTAAACAACAATTATCAGTTAGATATATAGGTAGGAAAATACGCAACGGTCGAAAGATCAAATCGATGTGACGCAAATCGAACAACAACGTGCAGTTGCGAAGCACGTGTTCACACACCAACAAAACTAAAGCCCGGTCCGATATCAAAAAGTAAAATTAAATATAAACACAGTTGTTTGTGAACCATACCGAAGATGTATACATAACAGTTTGTCGTAAAGTTGATGATGACATAACGCTATTTTTTGTAAATGCGTTTCTCTTTCTTGGACTCGATAATAATTTACCGGATACTTTATGGAAATTTTTTGCGCTTGCATTGTTACATAAAACTTATTTTTTGATTAGTACTAATTCGCTCAAGTTTACTCAATGGAATTATTATTATGCGATAAAACTTTTATCTATGTAAAACGTTGATTGCAAGATAATTCCCGATAAATGATAAATGTATTTTGATTGAAACCTTGCTTTAGTTTCTTTTATGAACAACTAAAATAAGTCATTTAAAGATGACATTTATCTTTAAAACGAGTCAAAAAAATCGCCTCAGAGGAATAACAATGATATCAAACTTGACTAACAATCATAACTCCTAAAAAACTAAAATAGAGTCCTCCATTTCGTAGTGAAGAATTGGATTATTTACGAAAAGTGCAAAAGTTCTCATTTTTTGTATGCCTGATTTAAGTTAGAGGTGCTGGTTAAGTTAGGTTTAGTTTTAAAAAAATGATGTTATTTGGAGTTGTTGATTAGAATATGTTGAATGATCAAGAATTCAGCTACTCGCCTATTAAGCCATCATCAAATAATTAATAATATTCATATATTGTATATGAGAATATATAATATTTTTATATTGAATATGATATGATACAAACAATGCCATCTATAGATTCCTCTTCCTTTGACGGCCTAGCGGGGATTTGAAGCCTTTGAGCAGGAACTCTACTCACTACCGCTGCCTACCGATAACTATTGTCAATAAAATTCAAATTAAGAAGATAAAACTCGATATAAATTAGATATTAAAAACCCATGTTAAAATTTGCAAAAAATTTAAAGATTCAAGAGATGAATAATTTGGACAGACAAATTACAAAACCTGTATGATCCTATTACTCACAACACTATAACTGATAGCACATAAATTTGGACTATTTCAGCATTTCAGTTAACGATTTATATAATTAATATTTTCAAAACAGTTCAAAACATTTTTACACAAGAAGACTAAAGAAAAGGAAAAATACACCCACAGAACACGACACAAATTAAAATCCTTACACGTCCATATCGAAATTAGGAATAATTATTTGTATTGTAGCTTACGTCGTATCACGTGATCAAACACAAAATACTATTCTGTACCTCTGACCTCAATTCGAATTACCAATTCGACTTCTTTCCAAAATCCAAAATAATCCACCACCCTCTCACTTCTCGCCTCAAACACACAAACAAAACACCTTAAAGAAAAGTCATCTGCCATTCTATTGCCTGATATACAACAACCATTCGACTTCCTTTGGCAACTAGGTTTTTGTACAAACGATATCTGATTAAAATTCCCAACAAAATTATATTTATCATTAAACATTTCCATTCAAACAGATCTCTAAAAATTAACTTTTTCTTTTCCTTCCCTTTTGTCCTTGAACAAGGTCTGCCTCAGGGATCCCCTCTATCTCCACTACTTTATAACATTTTCTATTTCGACATTTATAATCCTAATCCTCAGAAGTTTCAATATTTCATTTAATAGTGTAGTGCATTTTTACGTAACACAACAATCATTAAACTATTCCTCTTATTTTAATTCTTCAAAATATCTCCTAAAATTTGCAGATTATACGACCCTAATCTGAAGAATTAAATTAAGATGATTAGTTTAATGTTTGTTGTGTTACGTAAAGATTTCCCATGCACCCACAGTACCTAAAGCTCTATAACTTGCTCAGCAACGCTGGTTTGCAAAATGGCGGAGTAAAATCAATTCTGACAAATCCTAGCTCATATTTTTTTGTCGCCGTAACAATAATTCTCCAGATTTCTCATTTCCCAAACAACCGTTTCTCATTTCACTTCCATACTTGGGCATTATTATAGATCAAAATCCAAATTTTAAAAAATTCCCAGCTTCAAACAAAATAAAAATTATAACCAGGATCAAATTATTTTAAAGCCTAACCTATAAAAAAGATGCCTTTTAAACAAATTATAATTTAGAATCTAAGAAAAAACTAAAAGCCAAATAGAACATAAACAAAAAATAAATCAAAATAGTTTTTAGTTACTTTATTCCTTAAACTTTAACAGACCAGTGACATTCATTGTTAAATTTTATAACTGCGGATTTTCTACATTCTAGTAACTGTTAATGCCACCATAGTTTAGGTATGTAAAAAATCCAAAAAATAGTCTATCTACAAATATCTCCAAATTCTACAAAAATGAATAATTCTCTAAAAAAATAGTGTCAATAAGCTTATTCCTACTACTACTACTACTATTCCTACAACTAGCCAAAGACGTTGATATAAAACTTGTACTACTGGTGACTTTCTGCACTCTAGTACTAGTTTTATCAGTTGATGCCACCTTAATTTGTGAATGTAGAATTCTCCAAAAGTAGTCCAACAGCAATCAATAAAATTACTTTCTTTAAATTTGTTGACGTAATCATTCACTAAACAAACAATACACAATTTTGAAAAGTTCTTAAATGAGTAAATTATCATATGACACTTATATCATTTCAAAAAATTGACAATAATAGCTAAGTAACGTCCTGAAACTCGTTTTAATTGCTGAGTTCTTATCTGTGGGTTTTGGTGAATCGTTGTTAGTAATACTATTTCATTTAGTTCTTATATTAAAGTATTGTTCCACTTTTAGTTATACTACTATTTCATTTAATTCTTATTTGAAAGTATTTATATTTACATTTTTTAGTTTACTAATTAACGAAAAAAAAATAAACGTGATTTCATTAAGACACCATTAAGATGACATCTATTGTCTAAACGTTGTGATAATTAACAACAACAATGGTAAAAATTATATTACGTCCAGGTTTAGATAACTGGAAGCTTATAAACTCCATAATAAAATTCAGTTTCTCTGTCTTCAAATGCACAGCTCTAATGAGATCCAGATATGTTGAAACTGGTCCGTAGCTCTTGTTGGCAGAGTGGCAGAGAACAATAATTTAAAGGACGTTTAGGTTTGGCATAGTTAGTAATGTGACGGGCGTATTGGCTGACACCTCATGCAGAACGCCTTGTAGCGTAAGGAGGACACAAACGCCACCCCTAGCGGCGAAGGGGATCTTTTATGGGGTCGACCAACCACCCCCTCCCCCTGGTTAGGCTTCCAGGGTAGGTTGCTAATACATATTATATTTTAAGCGCCATTTTTAATGATAACATCATAGTAATATAGATGATTTAAATTCTAATTTGAAATAAAACATCAAATCCATTGAATCTATCTTGTACCACTCATTAAAGTAATTTGTTATAGATTATGGGTCTTTTCAAGTCATAAACATTAACAAAATATCATTATTTGTTTAGAACACTATGGTGTCACTAGTAATGAGTGAGTTGATTATGTTCTTCTCTTTTCCTCGCGCGTGCTCTGCAGGAAACTAACGGTGCTGCCAATAATTCTGATCTTTAAACTTAAAAAGTCTGAAATTGAAGTTCCCAAAGTGCACGCCTTGATTATCGGCTGCATATCGTAATGCGCTCGTTATTATTGATTATATTTATCATTGATAGGCAAAACATTTTCACGTCCGTACGTTCAGACAATAAATAAAACCACAGATTTTCTTATAACAATGCAAAAATTAAACCTATGAATCAGTGAAGCCATTATTGCTGCAGCTGAACTCATAACGTCTTCAATGTTTAGGAGAATTTAAACTTAAATAAGATCAATCTATCTTTCTCAAAAAAGGTTAAGTGAAGAGTAACACTTGTTTAGTTCCACAATGTTTTTATTTTCAGTTGCCGTACACGTGTTACTCTTCATCCAATATTAATATCCGTTTCCATCAAGAGTGTAGTGCAACAAGCATTAACTTTTTCAAAAAAATGTATTACAAAGTAATGGCGTTAATCACTAATCGCCTTTAAAGTTGTTAACAAGCGAGTTTAGCATTAAATGTTATAAAATTATCGCCTTGCCTATCCTTAGAAACAAGGATAATTATAATTGATGTCTACTTTATTATATATTTTTCCAATTTACAACGATTACCCATTTTTATTTTTCCTGATTATAGTGCTATCTGTCGTCACGAATACAAAAAGAAATCTTTAACGTTTTCGGTGTTTACTTGAAGCTAACCTGTTTGTGATCAAACGATAGTCGCAATTTACAGTGGCAAAATAAAGTTTATAAAGTGGCATTTCAAATTCTTAAAAGAAATTGCTTGAGATAAACGTTGAATTATTTTTTTCTGAGAACCCAACCACATTTCACCTTTCAGGTGATTAGAAGTGTAGTTTTTGTAAATAAATGCGAAGATCTTCATTATAGTTAGCTTTCTGGCTATTGATCTGGAAGAACCCTCAATGACCCGGAATATCAGGCGAGAGAACTTGGTGTACTTCTCACAACCGAGCGACACATTGTTGCCCAGGTTATTCATCTTTCCGTTAACCTTGATGAATTCTAACAATTGTTTCTCAAAATTGACAACATCGAAGGTTATTCTCAACAGGGTGGTTGCTATCGAATGTGAATTTTAGGGAAGCCTTCTTCTTCTTGAAGTCCTTGCCACGGATTTGCTGTTTGGGGGTTTGTCGGTTGTTAACTTTGAAGGAGCCATACTTGAATCATATCGCGAATTGAAAATGTGAAGATATCTTAAAAAAAATAAGAACATCTAAATAGTAAAATTGATAAAAATTATAATTATACAATTTTTTTTGACAATAATGATTATTCCAAAATATTAAAAGAAATCTAATCAAAGCTTACAAAATCAAAAAAGTTTAGGTATTAGATATTAGGTATTATTTATTTTATCCAAGATGCTAACAATAAGATTCTGATATTATTACATAATAATTTTTCACATAAATTTTGATTTTGCATTTGAAAGGGGCTGAATTCACAAAATATGCGTTCTTCCATTCTCGCCCTCCATTCTTTTGGTAACAGTTGCTTCATGAAGACTCTATTGATGACGATTCATGAAATATTTATAGCTTTATAAGAACAAATTTAACATCATAAATTGCCGCAATAAAGAATAAATAATAAAATCTTCTAATATTCTAAAATAATTAAAAGATCAAAGTACATAAATATATGGCTATGAGTTCTCTAGGTGATTAGTAGTAAACTTTTTAAAAAATGGTGTAAAAATATTCAATATTTGTAAAAAAAACACAAAATATGTCATATTTTGAAAAATATCTAAAAATAAAGTTATTATTCTTGAAAATAAATTTTTTTAAAAGAATCTTAAAATTATAGAAAAAATAAAGTTTATTCCAAAATATTTTGAAAATACATTCTAATGCTTCAAATTTAAAAACAGTTTAGAATTATAAGAAAAACTAAACGTCTAATAAGTCATAAAATGTTAAATTACTTCAATAAACAAAACGCCCACAAATAATAAATTCTTCTGAAATTATTAACAATTACATGACGAGAAAAGCATAAAAAGTTATACTTCAAAATAATATTAATAAAATAATAAAAACCTTTTGCAAAATAATACGAAATCATCCCAACAATATTTAAACTACAAAATATCAATAATATTGTTATAAAAACTAAAAAAAAGAAACTAAAAAATTACTCTTTATATAATACAAATTAATAGTAACATGTATTATAATATTTTGCAAAGAAAATAATAACAAATTTTAATAAACATAGTGAATCTTATCCAAGTAAAAATTTGCTGAGATTGCATTAAAATTTAAATCTGTCCACATAGAAATTGGTACAAATAGCGAAAGAAATCTTCCCCTAGCGGCTCAGGACTAATAGCTCATTAAAGAGCCTTCTATCCAGAATCCTTATTATTTTTTCTAAATTTTTAACTCAAATAATTATGAATCCTAGAGAATATAGACGAATTCAAAAATTTCAAATTTCTAAAATTATTTGATGGCACGAAAATTTAATCCTGTCTACATAGAAATTCATAAAAATAACTGAATCCCCCTAGCGCTCTAGTTATAAGAGGCCTTACAACATTTTATTCCAAGGTTTCATTATTTTTTTTATTTTTCTAAATCAATTAATCAATAACTGAATCCAAAAGGAAATGCACGAAAAGAGAAATTTCAGATTTATAGAACAATCCGATTAAACGAAAATGTAATCCTTCCACAGAAAAATTCGTACAAATAACTAAATCAACTTATGTCTCCTTAATGCCCTCTATCTTTCCGAATATCTTGATCCCCTCTTCTATCCTCCTAAATAACTAATTAATAACTTAATTTAAGTGGATATATACCTAACATTAAAGTGTTAAATTTGATGAATAATCTAAAGGCACAAATTTTAATTCTTCCTCTATAGAAATTAGGACAAATAACTAACTCAACATACCTTTCTTTAGGGTTCTGCGTTAAAAAGTTTTCTGTCCGAAAACCTTAATTTTATTATCTTTCTAAATTAAGGAATTGTTAACTTAATCCAAAAGAAAATACATGAAAACAAAAATTTCAAATTTGTAAAATAATAATAATAAATACACGCTGGTGGTGGCGCGTCGGTTACGGCCCCAAACTGACGTGCAGCAACGTTGGTTCGGGTCAGTAGTTGGATGCGTGAGCGCATTTACACGCACACACAAATCACACGGCGGAAGGACCACGTGGTCGATAGCCAAATTCTACTACTACTAATAATAAATTGTATTTATTATATCAAAAAATTACATTTGAAAAAAATATATTAGTAGGAACAGGCGAAGTTCAGTTGGTTGTCAACATAAGCTGCTCTTCCACTTAACCTGATGATACGAAAATTTAATTCTGTCCAAATAGAAATTCGTACAAATAACTAAATCAATATATCCCACACTGGGGCTCTGAATTAAAAAACAGCTAAAAAGCATTCTACCCGAAGACCTTTACTCTTTCTCTTATCTTTCTAAATCAATTAATGAACGACTTAATCCAAGAGGAAAACACGAAACCAAAATAATTCCAATTTGTGATTAGATTAATCTGATTGCACTAAAATTTAATTTTGCTCACATAGAAATTCATATAAATAACTAAACCAGCATATCACTCTACAGCTTTAAGTTAGAAAGCAAATAATGAACATTCTGTTCATTTTTTTCTATCTTTCTAAATCAAATAATCAATACCTTAATTCAAGAGGAAATACAAGAAACCAAAAATTTCAAATATCTAGAATAATCTAAAAAATAATAAATATAATACTTAACTCTAGATTTATTTAGAAATAGATTTAGTACAGCAGCTTGATTTTTGAAATTCGGAAAAATAAAAAAAATTTCTTAAACTTAATCTAAAGAATTTGCTACAAAATAACTCCTGCTTGTGGCGTTTTTTGAAACAGAGACCAAATATGTTACACAAAGAGTTCGCCATTCTTCTTATTTTTAAACGAACGAAGAGATAAAGAACTCAATCTAAGAAGCACTACAAAAATTCATGAGATCTTGGCGCCCGACATATCAAAAAGGTGACTCCTTCAAAGATAAAACTGTTTAGCAGCTGTCGAAAAGACGAGGAGGAATAAAGAGGAACCCTCTTAACCTAACCTTTAAACATAAAAGCACGAAACAAACAAAATTTAAATAATATCCAATATCAAAATTCTTATATCAAATTTATCTTTAGATCTTTGGTCTTCTTTCTTGAAAAATATGTATAAGAACAAATTAATTATAAAAAAGTCATATTTAAAATTTTGAACGAAACAAACGCAGGCAAAGTTTACAATTACTAATCATGTTCTTCAAACCCTTTTTACGCCATGATGTTGAGAAAGCAAGTATCCTCATCCACTTCCGAAAACTTTAATATTTTCTTTAATATCGTTCATTTTGTCCACTTTTAGACAGTTTTGGTCAGAACGACAGATATATAATATCCATATCCTTACGCACAGGAATAAAAATGACGAAGAAGCTGTCTAAAAGTAGAAAAGGAACACATGTGTGTTTTAATGGCCTCCAATTATAAATTTGAGGAGAAATATTTACTATCAAATTTTTGCATCCAATTAGGAACAAATGAAAACACTTCATTTGAAAGTTTTTGAAGTGGCACTTTTTTTTAATGGCACACAATGTTTTTTAAGTTGTAAGTTAATGGAACAAAATTTAGAGGTAACATTAATGAGTTGTAATTAATATCAATTTAATTTAGTAACATATAATAATAAAAATGAAGAAATCGGAAACAGAGTCGTCTGATTCTTCAGAATTTTTATTAGATACTATTATAGATTTGGCAAAGAGATTGGCAATATATAGTCCATCCATTGGATCTTCCGTCCTACGTCACAAACTATCGCTTCGAGAAACGACACAAAAACATTCAGTCTGATAAAGTAAACCAAATGCGTTAGAAAAAGAACGCACTGTAAAACTTTCGTCGTTTTTTGAAGCGATAGTTTGTGACGTACGACGGAAGATCCAACGAACAGACTATAGTTATATAATTTCAAAGTATACAAAAAACGTCTTTTACAATTTCTTTCTTTTGGACGTTTATTTTAGAAAAGCCTTCTCACTAGTTCTCTATGGTTTTGTTGCTTTATCTTCCCGTGTCCGTTTGGATATTTGATTCGTAGTAAAGTTTTTAAATAATTTGAGCTCAAGTTTCATGTATTGAAAACCAGAGATATCTCACAACATATTGCATAGTATCTAAACAAAAATGTTCAAATTTAAACAATGTTGTGCAGAAGTTTGGCGAATGTAATAAAGTGATTATGTACACAACAATCACTTGATGACATTAGCGAAACTTCATGACATCTGCTTATGATTGCTTTTCCTTTATTTGTTTATATTTCTTGGGTTTTGTTTTAAAGATTCTAATTGAAAAAAAAAACAATTAAAACAAGGACAGAATCCAAATATTTTAAATAATCTTGCTGTATACATCAAGTGATTTGTGTTTATTGTCGTGTTAGTAGTAGTAGTAGTATTTATTTGTCCAATATTCTTACATAATCCTTCTTAAATAAAACATAACAACAATAAATATTCAGAACAATTTTGAACGCACATGAAAAGGCTTGAGTTCGCGCTTAGATGATATTTCACTCTTGCCCAATTAAGTTTCGTTGTCACTGAAGCTCTGTTTAATGATTTTCATCATTTAATTTGCCAAATATGGCTTCTATATGTCCAAAAGGGGAATTTTATAACTCATCGCGTTTTGTCAAAAAAAAGATTATAAAATGATGTATGTAATTGTTGTGTTAATTTCTCACACCTGAGAGTTCTGAATAGAGTTCTAAATTCATTTTGTCCTATCTAGAAGTACTTTTAGTCTTAAAAAGAATTTGGTAAATTGAGCCGCCCAGATTTTTTTTGAAAATGGGAGGCAAACTTGATACCGCATAACAAACATACATGTAAATAGTTTTGAACTAATTTTAAGATGTATTTGGAATAGTAATATAGTTAATACTTAGTTAGTTCTAAACTAATTTTAGTACATATTAGGAATAGTATTATACTTTTAAGAAACAGTCGAATTGAAATACTAGAGCTAACAATTTTGAAAATATAAACATTTCTTGTTCATATTACTGATTGAACATTGATTTAATCAAAATATTTGATATTTAATATTGTAATAACGGACAACTAACTGTAGTAAAAATTATCTAGAAACGTAAAAAATGTTTAATAAAGAAATGTGCAAAATCCCAAGGACAAAAAAAATAAGAGTTTAAAGTACAATACAGAAATCACATCTGAAATATCCAGACCACAGAAACATGTTTTGCCTTTCAAACTTTGAAATTTTATTTATTCAAACAAATTACAACTTTATGAAAAATAGTATTTGTTTTTATCGAATTTGTTCATTTGAATTTATCACTAAATGAATTAATTCGATTTAGAAAATTGGCAAAACTTGCGAATTGCATTTTTTATGAAATATATATTTTTGGTAGTGAATAATATAAATATGAAATTTTTAAATTTCCAATTTCAAAAAAATGTATCTCTAAAAATTTAATGGTAACTTAAAAAGTATCAGGAACTATAATACTATTCCTAATATGTACTCAAATTAGTTAAGAACTATTTGGTTACAATTTTGCAGTATGGTGTCAAATTAGCACCCATTCTTAATTTAACAGTCTTTTTTAATGGTATCCCTTGAGCTGTCAAAATGAATTAAGAACTACATTAATAATTGTAAATGAATCTAATCAATTTTTGCTATCCTTTAATAACACTTGTTATTATCGTTTCGATAATTTCAGCTTGTCATTATCAAACATGTGTCTGGCAGTGTTCTTTTAAATTAATAATTCATACGAACTTGTTTGCTTCAATAATAAATAACATCAAGTGCGTACCATTTTAGCACTGAGGTAATTTCGCGAAACACATTATAATTACGAAACAATTTGATAATTAATAAAAAGACAAATATGATGTCCATGAGCGTTTCTGCACAGTGTTTTACAATAAATGTAAAAACTCCAGTTAACAGTTAAAACAACTACTCCCCGTACTACAGCACCGCCAGGCATTGAATGATATAACTGTTAACTGTCGTTACATGTCTGAACTGATATTCAGCACGATGTAACAATTTTTAATATTTAATTTGCATATTTTGATAATTGTTCGATAATTACACCCTAGGTATTTTTTGCATCGCCCTTATCCCACTAAATTGTTAACGGTCAATAGTAATCCAGGTGAAATATATTACTACGATCATTATGTACCCATTACTCTAAATCATGTCTGTAATAATACACACGTAGCAAAAATCAATATGGCGCTCAGTGCAATTTCAGCTTGCATTGTTACCTTTTAATTCGGTAAGGTCGTAATTTATCTTTCCCCTGCATCCAATTTCCTAAATTATATCAAGATACGGATACGTCTGTGGGAAATTACATCAATGTTGCATCTAGCTAATAGCCAAAGTAATAAAAATAATTACCCTGGGGTCGCCTGGCGTGCGTTGCTGAGGGGCCAGGTGTTGTGAGCATATGAGGGTGCTTATTAAAATACGAAAAAAAAAATACATCAAGTCAATAATTTGCATTGTTTATTATACAGTTTGTTTCTTCCTAGGTTTTTGCAATTATAAATATGCAAATTATTTCGTTATTTGTTTGTATCATATAATATACAATCCGTCATAATGTGAAGTATTTGCGAAATTGTTTTCACAGAACTATTCATATAACAATGGTTATACTTCTCTTTAAAATATGCGAAATAATGAATTATTCTACTGATAACTGTATTTTACTTGTTTAAATAACAAAAACAAATTATGCATTATTCATGAAATTGATTTTTATTTCAATAATTTTTAGATTTAAAAGAAGCAATACCGTAAATATATTTTTATGGCTAATTTATTTATTAGAAAATACACTTTTCAATCATTTATCATCAACGTATAATACTAGTAATGCCTTATATTTTTCGGGAATAGGTGCCGACATCTAACTATTAACATCTCTAACATAAAGTTCGACTTTCTGTCAGGTTACTCAAAATGTTTTGATTTTCATGAGCCATTTATGTTGACGAAGAAATGGAATTAAGATGTGAAGCCATTTTTTTACATCTTTTGTCGTGGGTTATCTCAACAGGAGTTCATCGATGGACTTAATTCGACTTTTGGCATTGAAGCACTGTCTAAAACCTACCATATATCGATGGTATACAGAATTTCATTGTCGTTTGCTCCGTAATAAATTTCGTTAAGGTCGTCCAAAATTGGTTGCTGTTCCAGAAAACATTGATGCTGTGTGTAAACTGATATTGCAAGATCGGCAAGTGACTTATCAATAGATTAAGGCATTCTTCGGAATTAGTGAGATCGACATACATACGTACATTCAATTAATCGCTTGGATCTCACCTAATTAATCAATCTCTCAAAGAAGGCTTGTATCAATTGATCAAAAGAATTTGACGAATAATGCACTAATAACCTTTTTTGTACATGTACATGTACATTTGGTAATTCAAATATAATTGTGAAGAAGGGTTATTAGTGTTTTATTCGTCAAATTAATTTGATCTTTACGTAACTTAATCAACCAAATTATCAAAAGAAATGTTTAAAAAATGCGATTGCAGTGCTTCAAAATCTATGATATAACTAGTAACCAAACATGGAAATATGGTAATGCGCATGAAAGTAAACAGCTGTACGGGTCTTTCAAGATGAGCTAGATCCAACAAAAGTTCGCACAATTTGAAGCAAATGGTCGCAAGTGGTCGCAAGTTTTTTCAGAAAACCCTACTATTGGTGCAATGTTGGATGCTCAATTCTGAATTGTATACAATTTGTTTGTCATAAATCTTCGGCAAAATAAGGGAAACATACACGAATCATTTTGTACCTAAACAATGTGACTTATCACATCGGCTTAAACAGGAGACTCTTTGAGAACTGAAGTCACATTGATGGGTCATTTGCCGTAGAGCCCTGATTCGACACTCAACGCCTTCTTTCTATTTCCGCAAATAAAATTACTAGGTCAAATTTATGACTCCTGAAGAAGTGCGTTGTATTATTTTATTGCCAAATAATAAAAATAATCGAATTAAATCTTATTTATTGAAATATAAACATCATTTCCTTCTTTTTTGCTTTTTCTTATCGCAATTTTGTTTGAGTCTTTACTTCAGCACCATCTTCCCTTATTCATTCAGACCAATTTTTGTTTCTTCCCATCTATTCCTACACCCTCCTTTACACATATCTGCTATGTATTTCCAAACATCATTTTCACTCATACATAATACACATTTTCTATAATTATAATTTCCACTCTTATTCGCTCCACGCTTCCCTTGCCTTTTCTCGCACCCACTTTACAAGTTTCACTTACTCGCCTATACCTTCAAAAATAAATCCTAAGTACCTGAATATATTAACACTTTTAATTACCTCACCCTTAATTCTTTTACTTTTCTTTCCTTCCTGTTCTTTATTTCTAAACCTCATCATCATCATTCCACGTATACATATAACTTTCCATTCTTTTCAGCTTATCTTTCATTCCTTTCCAATATCTTGCCATTAAAACCATATCGTCTGCGAATGTCAGCATCCTTCTTCTTATGCACTTATTCATTAATATATAAATAGCACCCTTGTCTCACAACTCTTCATGTAACTAAATTTATCTGATTCATTTATTTACACTTCTTCGTACACTCTCCTTATCCGCTCTTATTCAAATATTTTAGGTCATTATTAATTAAAGGTTAAGCTTCACATAAAACTCGTTTATAAGGAATATAGACTACACAATAACGATTAGTATTAATTTTAAGAAAATATTTATGGAATTTAGGGCGATACATCACACCGTGTGTGATAACAACAAAGTGAATTTTATTTATCGTCCTAATTTTCAAAATGTATCACAAAGTAATGGCTTCAAGCATCAACTAAATTATGGAATTTCTTTCTCTTGTCTAAACCTGAAGAGATAAAATCAGGAAACAGAAGCAAATTACCTTATTAATTTCAGACATCCAATATGTATACTAACTGAAAAACCGTTGGTGATAGCAAAACTGGCTCTAACGGTTATTGATACAAAAGCATAATAATAATGGTTCAAAATTATGATTCCTCAATAAAATAAAAAAGATTTGCAATTATTCTTCTTCTTTAAGTGCGGTGCTTCCTAGGGAATGTTGGCTACTGCCATATTCGTGATAGCTGTCGAACTTTCTTGATCCTAATAAGAGACTAAATAACCGAACAGAACTAAATAGAAGCAATATTAATGAAGTATATTTATGGGTCTGAGTGGAAGATCATTTGAGGAAGTGAACTCGGCCCGTTCTCCTTTCGGCTAAAATTTTAAGTATTTTTTTTTCAATTTTTATAAATGATTACTGAGATATTTTATTAGAAAGGAGTACAACTATGTAATAATAATAATAATAATAATAATAATAAATAGAAGAATTATAATAATAATAATGTTTATTGGTGCTATCACAGAGATTACACAGGTCACAAATCGAATTACACATATGCAAATAAATATGGTGAGATGAATCAATTGAGGATTACCAAAATACAAACATTTACAATCACGCTTGCACACGTAAAAAAATAAAAAAAATAAGGATACAATTAAACAAATGTAATCCACAATTAAACTAAATTACCGAGACAAG
The DNA here is from genome assembly GCA_963969525.1 of Ontholestes murinus. Taxonomy (NCBI): domain Eukaryota; kingdom Metazoa; phylum Arthropoda; class Insecta; order Coleoptera; family Staphylinidae; genus Ontholestes; species Ontholestes murinus. The sequence continues at coordinate 55,018,171 of OZ018391.1, forward strand.
CAGTAGTAAAAATATTGATACGGATACAGATACAATATTTTAAAGAAAAAACTAAAATCAAACGGAGAGTATAAAAGAGAGTATATTGTCATGGGTTATAAATGGGACAAAACAAGTAAGAAGCAATAAAACGAATAAATCAATAAAATCTATAAAATATATAAAATCTATAAAATCGATAAAATCATTAAAATAAATAAAATCAATAAAAACAGTAAAATCAATAAAATCAATAAATACAATAGAACAATAAAATCAATAAAATCTATAAAATCAATAAAATAAATGAAATTAATAAAAACAGTAAAATTAATAAAATCAGTAAATTGAGTATATAAAAGTTAAAACGTACAAAAATGTTAAAATCTGTGTATATATAAAATCAATACAGTAGGTGCTAAAGAATAAAATTGCGAAACTTATTACATATGCACTCATGAATATTGTAGAATGCCATTTGTTGAAGATATGCTTTGAGACTAGTTTTTAGTTGGTGATCATCAGATGTAAAATAAATAAATAAATGCAAGATCCTAATGTTTTATAAATATTTAGGTGTTCATTAATAATTTCCAAATAATATTTCATATAACTTTGAATATAATTAGTTCAAACAATTCCTTAAATTTGAAAAATATTCGATTTCAAAAATACATAGTTATGCTGATTGCATTAATAAAATACTAGAAATTGTTTATATCATAAAATCTTAAATTTCTAAAATCGTCATAAACGTGGCTTATATATGACATATTTGAATAATAGTACAATATTAAACTAAACATGGAAATACAAATATTTCGAAGATCTAAATTTTGAAAAAAAATGTCTTTAAATCGTTATAATCCTTTAAAATCTAAAATGCAGAAAATCAAAATTTTAATTTTAAACACATTACCGCATATTGACGTATTTATACGTCTTTTGCCGTTTAAAATCTGAGAGTAGTACGTTATTTTATTTATTTTATTTTAAACATCAAACATTTCCAGGAATTCCTCTTATAAATTAAAAAAAAAAACTTAAGAAATGTTTCTCGGCATCTGCCTAGAAACCTTATTTTATTAAATATATCCAACATTTCATTCCAGATTTTTATGAAATCTGTTCTTCAATTATGTTGCTTTATCTTATTGGAATTTTCAAGGAATATCTCCACCTGTTTTTTAAGAAAAAATTGATATGAAACTATTTTTCTTATGTTATAGATTTTCTAGAAATTTATTATTTTTAGATTTATCCATTCTTTTAATATTATCGTGTAAATTTTTCTTTCGAATTTTTTAAAAAATATGGATTTCTCTAATGCATATTTCATTAATTTTTGTTGCTTTATTCATTTGGAATATTAAAGGAAGTACTCTTTTAATTTCCCTGATAATTTTCAGTATATTTCTGAAAAACTTATTTTGAGTTTTCTAAATATTTCCATGGCCTCTTACCTAAAAATGTCTCTTTAACTTTATTGCTGCAATTCTTGCTTTATCTTATGGCATTTTCGGGAATGTCTTTATCTATTTTCTAAGAAAAAATGAGGAAACTGTTTCTTTTATATTATTTAAATTATCCAGAAATATAATTTTTCTAGATCTTAGATTTTATCTATTTTTTTAAAAATTTCCTAGAATTTTTTTTTTAGATTTAAAAAATTTTTCTCCATATTTTAATTTGTTATTTATTAAGTATCTTAATAAACACAACCTTCTCAAACTGATGATGGATGGAAAAATTGAGGAAAAACGCCGCATCGGAAGAAAGAAGCTCATACGGCTAAAAAAATATACATGATTGGACAGGCTTGATAGATAGTTTCCAACATTCATTAATTAGAAATGGTACTACAAGAAGAAGAAGAAGAAGTAATGTTTTCTTATCTTGTTAGTATACATTAATCTCTTGGTGTTTAATTAACCTCTAATTAACATAAAAATGTTTCGCCACAGGTTAAGTAAGAATTTAATTCATCGTACATTAATCTCCTTGTTATTCTCTAAACTTTTTAGGATTAGGTATTGTGTATTATTTATATTATGCTATGTGGGTATTATATTTATTTATTGTATGCAAAATGAAATATATTTTTTTAATAAATTTAGAAATCTTCGCTTATTTTGTAGAAGTTTTCTAAAAACTTGTGTTCTTCTCTTATGCAGGGAGCCCTCATTCATTTTTCTTTCTTTCTTGGTTTTAGATTTTAAAGTAAATAATTTATATATTTTTAATTTTTTATTAAGATTTCCAGAAATTTCTAATTAATTCTGCCTTCATTTGACGGGGTTTCGTAAAAACTTTCTTCTTGCATCAAATTGTTTATCTAAATTAAAGTTATACATAATTTTCTAGAAATTTCTCTTGTAAAACTTATGTCCGTCTCTTAAGTTTTTAATATCTGACATTAATTCATTTTTCTAGCTTTATTGATTTGGTATTTAAAAAGTAGTTTCGAAATTTTCTTTATAGTTTTGTTTTTGTATTTGTATTTTATACTTTGATGAACTTAACAATAAATAAATTTATTACAAATTAGAAAGATAAAAGTATATACTTATAATTTTGACGTAAGATATCCGAAGAGAGTTCACCCGGCAGAATGTTCTTCCACTCCAGCCCTTGCTGCATTTTAAGATCTTCATTTGATCTACTCTTATTGAAGAATACTTATTGCCATTTTGACTTTATTTTGCTACAAAAAGCATTATTTGGCGACCGAATTTTACTCTGATGTCAAACTGACATTTTAGAACAATAATTTTGAAGCAATTTTCTAAATTTATATTTTTTAAATTTTTATCTCGAGATTTCAAAAAAAATCCAACTAATCTTGCAATAATTTGATGGAGTTTAGTAAAAACTTTTTATTTAAATAATAAAATATATTCAAATCCTTTAGTTCGTTGTAGAAAATTAACTAATAATTTAAAAATACGAACACATTTCGTGAATCTACAATAATGAGTCTTACTTTAAATTATTAAATTTTATTTAATTTTTTCAAGAATATTCCACAATTTCTAGATTAATCTAAAATAAACCTCCTCAATAAATTCTGTACTCCCCGAAACCCCAATATTCCCCCTAAACATAAACACCCATCACTCACACTACATCAATTCATTAGTTCGAATCATCCAGACGGTTAAACTAGCTAGCAACTTAATTTATTTTTTTACATACAACTTAGAGTCAAGACAGGGCAGAAAGACCGACGGTCGATAGCCCAAACGGACAGACTAACCATTATTGTTAATCATTTGTATATCTTTTTCAAAATTGTAAGTGTTCGAATAAAGATATTATTCTCTCTCTCTAAAATAAATTTATACATAATTTTCTAGGATTTTTTCTTGTAAAACTTTTCTCATTCATTTTTCTTGCTTTATTTAATTGTAATTTTAAAGTACTTAAGTACTCTCTAAATTTTCTTGATTTCTAAATTTTCCACAAAAATTTATATATTATCAATTTTTATCTCGAGGTTTCTAGAAATTCCAACTAATCTTGTTTTATTTTGACAGAGTCTAGTAAAAAAATTTCATCCTGCAACAATTTTTATTTAATTTTTTCAAGAGAATTTCACAATTTATAGATTCATCTAAAATAAATTTATACATAATTTTCTAGGAATTTTTCTTTGTGTTTTCTCTTATGCAGCAATTAGTCATTTATTTTACTTGTTTAATTCAGTTGTAATTCTAAAGTACTTGAGTACTCTCTAAATTTCTTAATTTCTAAATTTTCCAACAATTTCTAAATTTATGTATTTTTAATTTTCTTCTCGAGATTTTTAGAAATTTTCAACTAATCCCGCCTTATTTTGACGGCGTTTCGTAAACACCTTCCTCCTGCAACAATTTTTATTCCATTGTTCCGAGAATGTTCCAACATTTCTAGTTTTGTCTAAAATAAATTTATACATATTTTTCTCTTATAAATAGATATTTAGTATCTTTTTTTAAAACTTTCCTTATTTTATCTTCCAAAAACTCCTCTTTTATTTACTGATATTTTTTACCGTGCCTTGCTTTACCTTTCTAGAATTTTCTAAGCATTTATCTTTATAGAAACATCATTAGAGATTTTGTTTTTAAATCCCAAAAATTCTTTAACAATTTCTAGATTGTAGAAGTTTTAATTTTATCCATTCTCTCAGATTTCTTTACAAAATTCTTTTGTCGAGTCTTATTTTGTGTGAGTTTTCATAATTTTCTTTTCTTCTCGCTTGTAATAACTTTTCTTCTACATATTTGTTAAAGTTTGTATAATTATTTTTAAGAATCTATCTTATTAAATTTCTAGAAAATATACTTGGCAATGTGTTATTTTAAATTCTTACATTTTTTCAGTAATTTCTAGATTTATAGAATTTCAAAACGCCGGTGGTGGGCGCAGACGATTGCCGTCAAACTAACATTAGCGAGAGTGCAGCAACGTTAGTTCGAGTCAACAATTGAATGGTGACCGGTATCATTCGCCAATGGGATACAATTAATGGCGCTTTAGAGCGATGCGGGCGATCCTTTAGAGTAACAAGCCCATTTACACACACATACACAAACAACACGTTACAAGGACCACGTAGTCGATACTACTACTACTATACGACCGCTCCGAAACAAACTCATATTCATTAGTTCATTTTACAGAAAGAAATACGTTCAAACTAGTGTTGCTTTGATAGCCTTGCTATTTTGTAACAGGCAAATTACTTTTGTATTATTAAATGTCTGTCAAACTATTAGCTAGAGAAGTAGTTGTTTCAAAAGTGGTTTGTTTTTGTAATCTTAATAAGACTCATTTGTTGTAGATTTTACGAAATATTTTCGTGTTTTTTCTAATTATTAGTTAATTTTCTACAACGTAAAGGACTTATATATTTTATTATCAAATTCATATGAGTTCAAAGATCTTCGTATCAAAATTACTAGTATTATTTAAGCTAGCGAAAATTATTCTTAACAAGTTAAAGTTAAAAAAAAATTTATATTTAAAAGAAAATAACATTATATCTTATGTTCAATTTGTATTTGTAAAAGGGCACGATTGTAGGTAATCATTAACTATTACTGATGAGATATTTGAAGCCACTGTTAATAGAAAAATAACAGTATTAATAATATTAGATTATATTTGTATAACACAATAAAGCATGATATATTATTTGTGCCTATGTTTAGTTTTCTGATAACACAATTTTAATTTATCAAATTACTTAAAAACGACCAAAATGGTATATTATGATGAAGAACTTTATTTGAAAAGAATATTGGAAATGGGTGTTTTCTTATATTGTAATATTCGAAATTATATTCTCCAGAAAAAATTAACGAGATTTTCTTTATATTTTTTGTTTGTTTGCCAAATCTGTTTCCACTATTAAATACAAAAAAATGTATATGAAACTAATTTTTTTATATAGTTTGTAAATTATTATCTTAAAAAAATAGTTTCATATACATTTTTTGTAATATTGTATGTAATGTAATTTTATTTTTGATTTAGCAAACAAAAAAAAAGAATGTGTATTATACAGAAAATCTCGTTAATTTTTTCTCGAGAATATAATTTCGAACCATTAATTTTTCCGCACCCCATCTCCGGATCGTTACTCCGATAACAAAGTTCAAAACTGTCAGTCAGACAATGGCGGCCATGAGTTATGTCCATTTCGCCCTCATCCCCCTTTATTTACAATAAAATATATATGAGCCCTGGATGAAATTAACGAGTAGCGCGCAGACAAACCCGACGGTACCCCCTAAATGTCAACGTGGGGAAATTTCACTGCGCTCGTTAATCCCCGATAAAATATGCACCCCGAGTGGAATTTCTGTTCCGGCTCGGCGGGCGCAGTTTTCCTCTTTCTAGTGAATTTCTGTAACACTCGGCGCACTTTTCCTTTCTAATTTAAGCGCAATGCAGGACGTCCTGTTCTCTCCAATTAATTGGGAACTCGTTGCGAACTGAATTAATTACACCGCTAATTAACATTATTATGTGTTTTTATTTAAATCATTTCACAACCGTTCCTATAAACAACATAATTATCGATGTTGGGTTGCTAAATGAATGCGGAGGGGATATTTTTCGTGGTTAACCTGAACCTGTTTATTATTTACGGAATGAATATCGTTAAGGAATGAGAACGGTTCGAACATTTTTACGTAGGTTACGAGGCCATTATGTCATAGTGTGTTTTTTTGCATTCTAAATGAATTAAATTAAAATCCCTTAATACGTTAGATAAATTATGCAAAAATTATAACTTGATAAATATTAATTAAAAGTTTTATACATTTATTAATATATATATATATATATATATATATATATATATATATATATATATATATATATATTATAATTAGATTGGCTCAAGTATAAATTTGAATTAATAAATTACATTAATGTAATATGAATTTCTTTGTTACGTTTATATAAACTCGTTTGTTCTGCTTTTATTCGTTGTATTTTTTCTAATAATTTTATATCCAATATTAAAAAAAAATATTTAACTCCATTTTTAGTTCTTCTATGGTCACGGCCTATACTTGGTGTTACATTTTGATAGCAAATTTAAATAAGACACTTTGTTTCACCACTATATTTTTAAATAGTTTCGATCATACACTGATAGTTTTCAAATATAAAGTTTTTTGTGATGCTGTGATTGCGTGCTTCAATTGCATAGCACGTGAGCTTGACCAGTTCCTCAAATTAATTACCAATATACACCTAAAATGTTTATTAAATCATATACTAGAATATCGTCATTCATTTCTACTGCATGGATAAACTAAGATTCTTTCAATGAAGAAAATGGTTCCGACCATTACTACGTGGTAATCTGTACTTATACTGAATTATTTGTGGTTAAAAGATAGTGAATTTTTTAATTCAATGTAAAATTCTTTAATAATTAGAAAAACACGAAAATATTTCGTAAAATCTACAACAAATGATTCTTATTAAGACTACAAGAAACAAATCACTTTTGGAACAACTACGTCTCTAGCTAATACTTCGACAGACATTGAATGATACAAAAGTCATTTGCGTGTTACAAAATAGCAAGGCTATCAAAGCAACACTAGTTTGAACGTATTTCTTTCTGTATATTTTATTTGTAAAATTGTTTCATTTTTTGCAGTAAAGTGTCAAATATCAAATATCTTAGAGTTTTTGGGAAAATTTCAGCAATCTTAACACTGTCTCCTTAATGAACAGACCGATTAAATTTATTCACGATTAATTGAGCTTTTATAATTACGTTAATCTTTTCTAATAACACAACAACCTAAATTCTTTAATGCCTAAGTGTCACAGGTAATAAGAACCTGAGAACTATTTTTAGAATATCAGCCAATCATAATCACTAGATAGATAGATTAATGTGAAGGTTTTAACATAATAAATAAATTCTTAAAATCCTGTATTTTATGTTAGACAACACTTGATAATGACCTGCAAGTTCGAACTATAGTAGTCGTGATATTATTGTATACAATAGAGTCTTTTTAATAGTCTATAAACGCATGTATCTTTATATTAAACAATCAATTATGGTATAAAAGAGCTTAGTTTTCCTATTGAAATAAACTACTACGTAATTGAAAACCCCAAAAAATTGTTTGTTACTGGAAAGTATCCTTAAAAATACTTACTATACTACTCTATATTCTACATACACCTATACAAATTGAATATTCGTCGTTTCTTTCTTCACTATTGATTTGTAAATTATAATTTACTTAGAAAACTACCTAAATAAGAGCATACTTATAATATTTCCTTTATATAACATTAATAATTATTAGCAGTTGCACAAATAAAAAAGTATCTAACCTGAATATTTTATTTTCGTTTCAGTATGTTGTGTATACAAGATGAACTTGGCCAGTTGAGCTTACACCAAGAATCCTCGGATCCGGGTCTGGTGCCTGTGAACGTTCCGGGAGCCCACAGCAACGATTCATCGCCGGACACTCCCCAATCTGGATACGCTCTGAAGCAAGGATGGATCGACGGAATCTTCGGTTGCCTCAGACCGGTCCTCTCCATTATTGGAAAGGCGGGAGTGAACGAAATCAAAGGGAACCAAGGTTAGTATACACAATCAAGATTCAATTGAGAAATTGGTCTAGAAAAACACACAAGGCGTTTATTATTTTGATTTTTTATTCGTGTTTATTCAAAAAATGCATCTTCTGAGTCAATACAACGGTGGAATTATGCTCATCGGCTGGAATGGCCTTTAGTATAACCTTCAAAGTCTTTTAGATCATCAGTGTTTTCTTTTCATCGCCAATTTCGATTTGAAAGCTAGCTAGAAGTCGCTCGGAGAAACATATGAGGTGAATACGGTGCGTGATCGATTACAATGTTGCTTTTGTGGTTAAGAATTCTCATACCATGATATCTTTATGTGAATGTGTACATTATCGTGCAACAAAAACCAACTGCCTGCCCTCGATGTTCTGATTGAGCTCATCATATTCTGGTCCATAATCCGTGTAAAAGTCCTAAATGCGTTCACCGTCTGACCTTCTAAATGAATTCAAAATGAAATATTTCCTTTGAATCGAAGAAAGACAGAATTTTCTTAATATTTCTCTTCTGAAAGCATGTTTTTTCTCTTTTGGTGATAAATCGTCAGACGTCTGTATCGTATTGAAAAACACCACGTTTCATCACCAGATACAATAGCTGACATATTTGCCTTGTTCATTCGGGACATTTTTTACATGTCATTCCAGTTCTATAATAATAATAATAATAATAATAATAATACTATTTATTTCTTAAGGATATACAAACAAATATTACAAAAAAAATATCAGTAAGTACATAAATAAGAAAAAAGTCAAAAATACAATATTACCTTAAAAGTACGTAAAATATTCGTTCAAAGTATATGGTTCTATTTCTATCAATAATTGTTTAATTTCTTTCTTAAATATTTTTACATTAGTTATTTGGCGGTAAGTAACAGGGAGTTTATTATATAGACGCATCATCGAATATATCGGAGCTTTTTCAAACAACGTTAAATTATGTTTTGGGTAATTATAATTACTATTAGCATTTCGGGTATTATGACTATTTGTATTTAAATAAATATTGAAAGTCTGAGGATTTTGTTGAATGAAAATTAAACAATTATAAATATATATTCCCACTACTGTGAGTAGATCATTTGTTTTAAATTTCCCTCGGCATGAATCTTTAAATCTCATACTAAGTATTAATCTTATTGCAGCTTTTTGAGTTATAAGAATTTTACTTATATCGTTAGAAGCAAAGCACCCCAACATATAATACCGTAACTCATTAGAGAACAGAAATACGCGTGATATACCGTTTTTAATGAATTAATATGAATAATCGATTTAATGGATCTCATTGCATAAATAGATGCATTTAGTTTTTTGTTAAGTTCCGTAATATGATATGACCAGTCAAGATGTTTATCAATATAAATTCCTAAGAATTTGCTGTATGGCGATATTTCAATATTAATTGGACCCAATGGTATTGCATTCGGCATATGTAGAGTACTTCTTTTTGTGCCAAACATAATGCACTTCGTTTTATTTGAATTAAGAAATAATTTATTTTTATTTAACCATTCTTTTGTGTTTTCAAGTACCATGTTAGCTAAAGTAAGTAAGCTTGTATAATTGGTATTCTTTAATAGTATATTATTATCATCTACATAGCTGACCAAGGTTTCATTTTGAGTATTTATTATTTGAAAAATATCGTTAATATAAATTATAAAAAGGGTTGGCCCTAGGATACTCCCTTGCGGTATTCCGCTAGTTGTCTCCAAAAGATTTGACTCTACATTTTTATTTCCTTTCTTAACTTTTTTGTTTGCGTTCATATAAATATGACTTTATTAAGGAAACATTTATTCCTCTTATCCCATAATTGTACAGTTTATTCAATAGTATATTATGGTCTACGCAATCGAAGGCCTTGGATAAATCTAGAAAAACTCCTAGAGGGATTTCTTTATTTTCCAAGGCATTCGCTACAAAATTAATTAATTCAACCATCGCAGACGTTGTAGATCTACCTTCTACGTAGCCATGTTGCGATGTGTGAAACAAATTATATTTGTTAAAAAAATTACTATGCGTTCTTTTATCACCTTCTCAATGATTTTGGAAAAATGTGTTAAAAGACATATTGGTCTGTAGTTTACATACTCCTCTGGATTCCCAGTTTTAAACACCGGCCGTACAATGGAATATTTTAAGAAGTCAGGAAAAATGCCAAATTTTAATATATTATTTATTATATAACCTAGTGGTTTTTTAATTTGGTGTATACAGTGTTTGATAACTTGCACTGATACTCCATCGATCCCTGTAGCCTTGGTATTTTTTAATTCATTAACTATTTTAATGATTTCTACTTCCGTGACTGGATAAAAGAATGAAGAGTTGCAATTTATTTTTATCATATCCGAATACTGCACTGAAGGTATTTTATTTAGTATTTCCTGGTATATATTTGTGAAGTAATTGTTTAACTCATTAACATCCTCTTGAAATCCATAATTATCATTTTGGTTAGGAACCTTAAGATCTTTAATAACCTTCCACGTGGTTTTGGTAATGTTATCAGTATATTTAAACTTATTATCATAATAGTCTCTCTTTGATTTAATTAAAGCATCATTATATGGTTTTTTGGTCACTTTGTAGCTATCATTAAAATTTGTATTTACATTTTTTTAAATATATAACAGATCCAATTTATCTTTTAAAACTTTTACTTCTGTTGTTTGGTAAATTAGTTGAGTGTTTATATTTCTAATTTTACACCTTATCCAAGGGAATGATTCATTATACATAAGTAGGAACTTATTTAAAAAGATATCCCAAGACTTGTTTGGGTCTGATTCTCTATATACATTTTGCCATGATTCAAGTTCTAATTTATTTATAAAATATATTAACGATTCAGGGTTTATGTTTTGCTTATAGAAAAAGTTTTGTTTGCTACTTCTATTGTCCATTTTATAAAAACAAAGACTTTGTGCAAAGTGATCAGATATGTGATAATTTAAAATATCATATTGATAGTTATTTGGTAAATTACTTATTATATTATCTATACATGTATTCGAAGTACTTGTTACTCTTGTATATTCTTGAATTAATGGTTTGGAACCATAGCTTAATAACAAATTAATTAAATTGATTTTATCCGTACTATTGTCTAAAAAGTTTATATTAAAATCACCTGCTAATATATAGTAAACTTTCTCCTCAGTTAATTTATTTAAAATAATACTTAATTTTTGAAAGAAAGTATGTATATCACCGGTTGGGGGCCTATTATTGCAATTGCAATTATTACAATTGTTTTCTCATTGAATGTTAAATTCACTGCCGTGCATTCAAATATGTACGCTTCCGCCAAGGAATTAAGATCATCTCGTAAATAAGATCGTATGTCGTCCTTGCAATATATCGATACTCCTCCATGTGAATGTTTCTTTCGACAGAGCATAGATGCTAAGTAATAACCGTGTATTTTAAAACATTTTAGTTCTTCACTGGTTCTCCAATGCTCTGTTATGGACAATATTTGGCAATCCTTGTGGTCTGACATTAAATTATTTAACATATTGATTGATGTGCTTATTGATTGTACGTTTTGATTGATTATTTTTAGTATATTTTTCTTTGTTATTGTTTGAATTCTTCTTCCGAACTCTGTATTCCTAATCTCTTCTTGTAAAGATGTGGAAAAACGATTATATACCACACCTACAAGCCACAAATCTTGATTTTGAATTTGCGCCAGTTTGCTCATTGGAATCGAGATCTTAAAAGAACTGTTCTCTTCAGGGTGTTTCGAGTTTAACTGCTCACATGTAAAATCGGTAATATTATTGTTGTTTAAAAAATCTGTAAGCGATTTTTCCGTGCTATTTGGGTTTAGTCTGTAGACGTGCAAATGTGCTTTTCGTTCGACTCCTTTAATTATATCTGTTGGATTTCCTTCTCTTCGTCCAAGCATTATATTTTTGTTTCTTTTTCTTCTCGGTTCCACTTTTTTCCACTGTTCCTCTTTTGATGGTTGTTGCGTATGTTCATTATGTTGTAAAATTTTCTCCTGCGTTGTTTGCTCGGTTTCGTTTCGCTCTTTGTCTTTATCTTGTTTATTAGGTTGTATACGTTTCGTTAGCTGAGACGCATTTTGTCCGTTTGATACAGACCGTTGAGATTTAAATGTTATTCTTCAATCTGTGCTGAGCTCCTCCTTTTGTTTAGTAGTTGAATTATTTTGTACAGATGTCTGTGAATTAACTTCATTTACAGCTTCCTTGTTTTTAATTAATTCTAATGATTCTAACCTCGTCAGTAGATATCCATTGGTTTTCAGCAGTCCCTCATTGTTTTGAAGTAGGATCTTTTTCTTTTCTTCGAGTTCTTCAATTATTTTCTTAAGGTAAGGAATAACACTGTTTTCATTTGTTCTTTCCTCCTCTCCGCTTTGCATACATACGTGGCTGGGCATAATTTTTCCCTTTCGAGAAACAACCTGGATGAAATGTAGCCTTGCACCCTACACATGTAACTTTTTCGCGAACAATAGTTCTATTGCACGCGTTATACTAGCATACACTTTGTTTATTTATTTCACTGGCACTAGCACAATTAACTAATTGACTACTGTCTTGCGACGCCATATCGAATTAACCAGTTCTGAACTCTTCAATCTCTTTTTTGTCCGTCTGTCAGAGTGTTTGGCATAAAGGCTTTCCGTTTGCCCAAATCTTCATACACAATTCACTATCCCTATTTCCTCATTGTAGAGTCTTGCAAAGAAATTTTTCGAAGCTAAGTAGCTGTGTAGCAAACGGAAAACGTGTGTACGATGCATGCATTCATCCCCTGTACATATGGTTTAGCGTTTTGTACGTTTCTGCACTACCTGTACCTAATTTAAAACCGAATTTAATATTCGCCCTTTGTTCCATGTTGGTTTTTCGACCCACATACTTAAAGTTACTTTACATAAAATGTCAAATGACATTTTTTTGAAATATCTACTGAATTCGTTTAAAGTTTGAGGTTAATTAGAAAAGGAGGAATACTCATCTACCATGTTTCACCCATAGATGCTGCATTCGAAATTTAGTATAATATATTTATAACATTTTATGTATCTTTGATAAATATTATGTGAAAGTAATTAATAATAATATTAATAATAATTATCATCAAATGAAAAACTAGTAATTGCTAAAATACTTTGTTCGTCGCCTACATCATCTAGATATTCTGAATATTTGCTATAACCGAAATTAATTTTCCATTCAGTGTTTTTTAAATCCAAAATTACTATTATTTTTGATAATGGCAACCCAAATGAAACAATTTTAGTTGAGTATAATCTCAACCAATTATATGGATGTCTGACAACTTCACTTTATAGAACAATGTAAGTTTTAAAATTACCCACAACTACTATTCAGGCTTGGTTCATTTCTTTATTTAAGGTACCAATTATTTTCTATACTGACATAACCTAAGTGAAAGAATTTCATATTAAAACCTCAATTGGAATTAAAATTATTTTTTTCAATTTTATACATCTACAATAGAAAATTTTGATCGTCTGCAAAATTATTTTAAAGAACAAGTTTTAAAAATACCCACTGCTACTATGCAGACATAAACATGGTCCAAAATTGTTATCATTATCGATAATAACATTTTAATCTTGATAGGAAAACAATGATTTAATACTTTTTACCTCTTCTTCAAGTAAAACTTGGTAAAAAGAGTAAATAAATTTTACCTTTAAAAGTTACTAAACAAATCAAATTTTTAGAAAACATGATTTTATAAGTTTGGTATTATCTGAAATCTGAGTAAACATTCAATTAAAATGCCATTTAAGCAACACCAATTATAAGTAGCCGTTTTGGCTTAGATATTATCTAAATTTTGTTACCTAACTTGATAATATAATTATTTTAATACAAGATTTAGATATTAGGTATTATTTATTTTATCCAACATGCTAACAAAAGTATTCTAATATTATAGATAATAATTCTTCACAGAGATTTCGTTCGCACTTGAAAAGGCTTGAATTCACTAAATATATTTCTTTCATTCTCACCCTCTATTCTTCTGGCAAAAGTTCTGCTCCACGAAGACTTTCTTGATGACTATTTATCAAGTGATTTGACAAATATGGCCTTTTTTGTCCCAAAAAAGGATTATAATTTGACACTACGTGTTTGATTTACTAAAAGTTATAACAAAATACTAAGAAATCTGCCAAATATTATTTTTATTTAAAAACCTAAGACTTATTTTCCAGTAATTTATAACTATAGTAATGGTAGAATCATTGAATTCTTCGACCGGATTTTTATATATGTTTAAATAAGCATGTTACTTAATTGTTGGCTATCTATAAGCACTACTTATTTCATCTAAATATAATATTACTCCAATTTTGTAAACTTAATTTTATCAAAATATAGAAATAATAGAGTTTGTGAAACATTCCACAAGTCTATTCTCCAGTATCAATAATTCATATTCCTCAAAAATAGTTAACCACATTCCCTATTAGCATACTTACGTTAAATATTTAAACCCATTATCTTGAAGGTTAGAAAACAAGCTATTTTAATATTAGGGTTGGCATCTAGGTCACCTCTATAAATGTTTTCTTCCTTATTTTCATGATCCATAATTTTATATTAGAATTTCCTAAATCGGTTTTGTTTCTTTATGGTACGTGTTTAATCATATTGATATGGTATTTATAACCAAGACGTTAATGTATAAACCCTATGGTTCAACCCGTATATATAATTCCACTGCTCAAAAATAAACGCCCAAAACTTCCTGCTACATTTTATAGATTCCCTTCAATTAAATCCATGAAAATCCTGATTTTTCACTCCATTTCATACAATTGTATCTAAGTTACTAACTAAATCTCCCATATACTTGATATACTTGAAGATCTCTTAACACTCGTATCGATCGACATACTGGCCGCAACTAAAAAATCATTAAATTAAAATATAAAGTTAATACTTGATGCGCTGCACTCTTGATGGAAACATATATTAATATTGGGTAAATAGTAACTCTTGTTTTGTTCCATATTGTTTTTATTTTCATTTATCTGACACGTGTTTCGGTCTTCGCAGACCATTATCAAAGTTAAACTAATTTATAATGAGGTCATTTACAAATATATATAGGAAAGCAGATAATTTACTGGGAGGGTAGTCCCGCAATTAAAATCTGGTCGGACTGGATTAGCTCCTGCTGGTTGTTCAAAATGGTAATCCCCTTGTCGATGGCTTTCTTAATCTCCAACCCTTCCAGGAGGTTAAGCTTCTTCCCTTTTCGGCAAATTTTAATCGCGGACATCTCCCCCATGTGGTGGCCGGTGTTGATACAGTGTTCTGCTAATCCAGTATTTGTTTTTCCATCTCTAATTGCCTTTTGGTGTTCTTTATATCTTATTTGAAAATTTCTTCCTGTTTGGCCGATATAAATTCCGCTACAATTTTGACAGTGAATCTTATATACCCCTGAACGTTTTTCCTTATCCCTTTTATCAATCTTGTTATTGACTATTTTTCTTCCTAAATTAGACCTGTTAATTGCAATTGTTTGAATGTTGTGAGATTTTAAATTACGTTTAATTTTTTCGCTTGTGTTTTTTATGTACGGAATTGCTGCATAAATATTTTTGTCTTTTATCCCCTTCGCACTGTACAGCAATTTCGTTTTGATTATACGTTTCTTTTTCTTAATTAATTTATCAACCGTTCGTTTATTGTAGCCATTCTTATTAGCAATTTCGTGAATTATATTTAGTTCTGCATTATAATTATATGTATCCAACGGTATTGAAATTAATCGATGTACATACGAACTAAGTGCTGATAATTTTATCTGCTGAGATTGGTAGGAGTCATTTGGAATAATTGTATCAGTAGTTGTGGGTTTCCTAAATATTGCATATTGAAGTTTCTTGTTAGATACTGCTACCGTTAGATCCAAAAAATTTAATTTTCCATTTTCTTCTTTTTCCATTGTGAATTGTATGTTACTATTTATTTTATTCAATTGTGATAAGAAGGAATCTAGTTGTCGATGTGATCCTTCCCAGATGCAAAATACATCGTCGACATAACGGCACCAAAAATAGATATTATTTTTAATTGTGTTGTCCATTTTAAAAATTTTATTCTCGAATGATTTCATATATATCTCTGCAAGTATGGGTGATGTAGGGGCTCCCATAGGTAATCCATCTTCCTGAGAGTAAAATTTACTGTTGAATTTGAAATAGTTTTGTGATAGGCACATATCTATGATTTTATGGATTTCTAATTGATGTGGTGAATATTGCTGTAATTCTTCTCTTATAATGCTTTTTAATTCTGTTAACGGTATGGATGTAAACAGGCTTTTCACATCAAACGATACTAGTATCACTTTTTTGGAAATGTTGATATGTTGTGTTTTATTCACGAATTCGTTTGTGTTTCTAATGGAATATTCAGATCTGCAC